>CAEGAF010073636.1:0-40000 GCA_903067075.1 Micropoecilia bifurca | reverse complement strand
ATAATAAGCAATAAAGGTTCACCTTGCATATGATCACAAAGACTGTTGGCTATGTGTAATTCAGAAACAAGCATGAATTGTCTGCCTTACTATCATCCAGACAGGGCCGGATGCTGTAGAAGGAAAAGATTAATTCTAGGAAGAGTTCAGAATTTGTAAAAAATTTTCTCCAATATGTAACTCTCTTGACTTCTTCATTCAAAACAAATCCAGATTAATTTGTCCCAGAAGTAAAAGGCAACTGCTGGTCCAAGAGGTTCCACGACTAATGTGGATATTTCTACCACCTGACACATCTGCTGTCTTAGATCCAAAGTTAATTTCTGGAGCTTCTAATTGTCACCGAGTTCCACTCAGGTGTATTATTATTATTATTTACACAGGAAATAGAGATCAGTGCTGATGCACCAATAAGCTTCCTGTATGAAACACATATTGACAGTCTAATAAACATTAAAGCTGTAATTGAAAGAAAAATATTGTGAAGCTTGCACTGCCTTACTTTTCTACTGGTAATTACTTTGTAAGCATCTGTAAACAGCGGCTCACGTTTACGGATGTAAGCTAACAGCTAAAAAATGTGAGAGGATAAAAAACAACAGAAAAAATACAAATAAAAATTCTTAAATGATATCTCTGTTTGTGTGAATGGATGGATCCGAAAAGCAAAACTTTACTTGGAGTATTATTTTACAACTATAGCTCAGATATGATTGATTTAACCCTAACGTTTGGCTTGTACATTTAGATTTTCATGAAATTGCTGACAGTTCTGATACTGATTTGCTTTGAGACACCGCCTTTTTTGGACAATCTGATTATACTAAAAGAGAAATCCAAGAAAAATATCTACTAGTGGTAACATAATTGCTTATAAAAGCTTTTAAAATGAAAAAGAAAAAAAAAACCTAAACAAAATTGGAACCGTCTCTTTGAAGTCCTTTGCTAAGCTCAAAGTATGAAATGACTCCCCAATTTTCTGCTCTGAGTATTGAGTGTACACTCCTGAAAATGACTGCACTGACAGCTTGCTCTCACCTGTTACCTCGGTTGAGCTCTACCAGAAAAGAAATTGTGCCCAAACTCCAGTCATTACTCGAGAAGGGAGTTTGTGCTTCTAATCCAGATTAGCCTGAAGCAGGTGAAAAGTACATTTTTGCCGCAGGTTGCTGCGGGGGTTGAAGGTGTTCCATATAACAGTGACCTATCAGTAAGCGAGTTGGAAGTTGTTGTTGTTGTGAGGGTCTTCGAGTAAACTTTGAACCGTGTGTGCACCGCTGCACGTCTATGGGAAGCAGATCCTGTTTAATAGATGCCTCTCGGCTCCTTTTTCCTCAGTGTTTCTTTTCAGCGAGCCAAACAGAAGCGAAATAGTCCAGGGCCACTGACACTCAGCGGGGAGCCCCACTCTCAGCACAGCACAACACAAAAGGTTATAGCTCTTCCCAAAACATTTCAAGTTGGAAGATTCAAGATGGTGGACACACTTACGGGGGAGATTCATTTTGACAGACACACACCTTCTGACCGACACCGTGAAATAGCTGAATTGCAGCGAACAGCAGCTAAGTGCAAGGGCTCGTGTTGGCAATATTTTCCCGTTGCGAATTACATTTTGCTTTATTTAGTTTTGTGGCAGAAAGTAATTAAACCTGAGCTAATAAACACACAAGAGTGAAACGAGGATTGAAATTTACGTTCTTCCTAACTCCAAACTTAAACAGGTATAAGCAATATCAGTATTACTTTTATGACTATAAACTCAGTGTGTAGGTTTGAATTATTGAATTATAACTATAATCCAATTTGCTGTAATTGTAAATTATTCTGAATTTCTCTAAACCTTTTCAGAATTTGAGCTGTAGATAATTAGAAATAAACACTATTAGTTTGGTTTGGGCTTTTCTGACTGCTTCTTTCTTGGAAATAATACAAAAAAGAGGTCTAATTATAATTTTATTAAACCCATAGTTAAACTAAACACTGTACCTAACTGGAGTCAATTGATGTTAGCTTCAAATAAACTGGATAAAAGTGTAATCAGGCCAAAATGAATAAGTTCATGGTACAATCCTTTGAAATTAAATATCGAAAAGATCATTGCATTTCATCTGACGGACAGCAATGCCCCTTGCTAGTCTTACCGGCTGGTCCCCCCGGTTGATCCCCACCAGGAACAGGGACTCTGCTATGAACAAGCTAATGCACAGGTTCTTATGGATGGTGTTTCGGTCGCTCTGGAGGCCTCGGAAGAAGCAGAAGGTGAAGAGGCTGATGAGCAGACACACCAGAGAAAGCAGGATGCCCACCCAGGTGATGACGTCCAGGAGCATTTCGTGAACAGGGTCTGTGTTCTGTGAAGAAACGAGAACAGAAGTTGCTCAGCAGCGTCCAGGGGAAATGGGATATACAATTCTTCTACTTGTAATCCAAATACGATTCCCAAAGATTAGGTAAAGAAAGAAGAAACAGCACTTTCAGGATATATCTTTTATTTATGGAACAGACGAAAACAAGCGATTGCGGGAGTAAAAGAAATCACCCTGAAATGGAAACAATGCTCAGGCTTTTATTTTCAGGATTGCTTTCTAGCGGTAAAGTGGAGCCACTCACCGCTCCAATACAGCAGTACACGGAGCCACAGGTGGCAGATATGAATCATGAATTAGTCAGTGTGAATCAATTTAAAATGGCCCCCCGTTGTTTCATTTTGGTCAGGTAACAAAGTGAAACAAAGTGAGCCGCCCAATAGGCCACAGGTGTCTAAGACCAGCACAACACGAATCCAATCAAACTGTAACACGAACAATATCGTTCACCGTTTGCCTTTGGGTAATTTTCTCTTTACAGATTGTCATTTGGAGCCAAAGACAGTTTTGGCCACTAAAACGACTTTTTGTTGAAAATAAATGTGTCGTGTTCAGGGGAAGATAAGATTCCCCATTGCTTCTGCTTCAAAGAGTTTCTATGTATTAATGGGACACAGGCGGACTTTGAAAGCAGGAAAGGAAAAATATTTAGAGAGTGGTAGCAAAAAGACAAAATATTACTGATTTGGTCCCAGACACTTGAAGATGAGCACAACCAGGCTTCTGAAACTTCTACAGATCTGTAAGTACTAATTGTGAGCATGTATTTTCAAATGTATGCCCAAAATAAAATCTGATTGAAATCTTCTGTCACCAGTGGAGAAAAATAATGGTATAACATCTGGTTTCTTTATGGAAACATTATGATCAACCGTAACTTATTTCTTGGAGATACTTTTTTTTTTAAGTTTGGGAACTGTGCAAAACTTGGAAATTGGTGATTAATATTAAATGAACCATTCATCCTTCTTTTGGGTAAATGCATAGATGAAAATTCCACCAATAATACTTCAAAATCGGGTAAATAATACGTGTACAGCCAGGAAGAGCAGACATTTATGGTGACAAGCAGTGTAAAGCAGCACATAGCAGAGATGTAAAATAATTCCTAGGTTGTTGGCTTATTTTACTTTATATTTATATATACATTTTTAAAATATGATTCTTTGAAATTATAAGCTGTGCTTGCAGTTTTTGGAGCGAGTAAACAATAATAACAGTCGGAGGTCCGGTGTTATGAAAAGAAAAAAAAAAAAAACCCGGGCAAATATTTGCATACATTGAAGAATAGGCCTACAAGAAATGCTAATATATCTCCACAAACAAGCATCTCTTTAAATCACATTTCAACCACCCTCAGCATTATTTCCACCAGAAGAAGACGACGAAAAAAAAAGTTACTGGGAGTTTTGCACAAAGCCTTGTTATAAGGGAAGCAGAGCTAACGCTTGCAGAGAGAGGAACAGATGCTGATCATTAACAGGCTCTGGTATAATAACAGCCGCAGTGCTCCTTTAGTCTTGGGAGAGCGGTCTTTTGATTTTCCTGCCTGATGAGCCGTTGTGTATACGTCGGAGGGATGGCAATATGTTGTACAGAGCCGGCATCTGGGAGCGAATGTGCACTGGATGTCTACACGCCATACTTTTAGATGAGGGGCTGTGCGCGAGGTGGCAACACATGTCAGTGTTCGGGGCTTGGATCTGTTGTGTTGTGTGTGTGAAACACTGGGTCCACTCTTAGCCTGCCGCTTGATAGTGACATTGATGCAGTGGGTGGTACTAGTCGTGGTGCATTGTGAGGCGGACTCGGAGTCCTCTTGGGCTGTTCTATGACTGCGGGCTCTATCCATCTCCATCTCACCTCCGATTGAAGAGGGGGTCAGAGGAAGAGACGACGAAGGGGAAGGAGAGAAAAAAAAGAGAGTATGACAGGAAGTGCATCTACACCTGGGTGATGGATTTACTGTGGAATGATTTCTTTGTTCTAAGAGGTGGGTAATGCCTCTGCAACAGCAGACACAGTGTCTCAACTGAAAAGGTTCCTTTTATGAGAGCCTTTTCCCCGGCAGGATGGCAAATGATGGTCTCCGTAGTGCTTCTGCACCTATTTTTAAGCTGACAAACCTCTGCGACAGAAATGTCTGCGAGGGTCTATGAAGGGGGGCGGAGGTAATTCGCTATACTGATTCGCTCTCAATGTCACAAGCGCTGTCCGATCTTACGGTGCCAACACTATTCGTGGAGACTTGCAAAAGTATTCATGCATTTTTTTTTCTGATTTGATCATATTCATGATTTTATGTGACAGTCCAACATAAAGGATTGCAACGTGTGCAGAGGAAGAAAAGAGAGCAGATCATTTTAATCTGGCTGGAATGCATGCCGCACTTTTCAGATTTTATATATATATATATATATATATATATATAAAACCCAGTTCAGAACAATGCACTCCTGTGTTTTATTCTAATAAAAGAATCCCAATAAAATCCTTTAAGTACCGTTGCAGCATGTCAAAATAGGGGAAAAAGTGTAAGACGCCACTTTCTCTTGCTTCTTAGGAAACATATTTTTCAAGCAGCAGAGAAGGTCTAATGAGATTTGAAAAATATTTGCCCCTATCTGCTGGTGTACTGAATAAAATAAGTTTTCTGAGTACCTGCCGTAGATACTAACAAGAAAGAAAAATAAAAAATTGGCAATAATGGACTGAACGTATATAGCGCTTTTCCAGTCATTTTGACCACTCAAAGCGCTTTACACTAGAGTCATATTCACCCATTTGCACTCACAAACGCTCACACATTTATACATTGATATGCAGATTGGTAGGCAATTTGGAGTTAAGTGCCTTGCCCGGGGGCACATTGGCATGTAGCAGGAGGAAGCTGGTATCGAACCTACAACCTTCTGATCGCAGGACGACTACCCACACAGCCACAGTCTGGGTATGAGCCCCCAATTAGCCTCATGCATTGCACATTGATCATTCTCGGCCGGTCATTGAAGCCTGATGTAGTATCATATGCACTTAATTATCATAACATCCTATTTCTAAAGCCAAAAAGTCCTGACAAAGTTCTATGAAATGTAAAAAAAAGAAAAAAATGCCTAAGACCTGAACAGAGAGAGTCAATACCTCAAAGAGTCACTCCCAGCATGTGGGCCACGGAGCCAATCCAATTAAAATGCATAAATCTCCCCGTGTGCCTCCACAGTCGGTCTTTGACTCATGAAATACTGTCAGGCGGGGCAGACTGTTACGCTAAAGGGTGGGTCGCCCACTGCAAGAAGTCATGTGACCAAATCCACCTAAGGTATGGGACCGGGGATTTATGAGCTTCCTGGAGACGGGGAACAGTTGTGGAGAGGGCGCTCGAATCAGGGGCGCTGGCAAATTTGTCACGTTTAAAAGGGCTGGGAGAGAAACTATGCAGCTCCCGTGGCGGGAGTTGGTATTCAGCTCACGCGCCTAATGTCACACTGTGTTCTAAGACACTGTCTGTACCACTCTCGTGCCATGGCTTTTAAGATAGATTCATCTTGAACAATTGCTTTTGGCGTGTGTGTACATAAACTCTTAAGTCACATCGTGAAATAGAAAATTAACCTTGACTGCCCTCGTAGTTACTGTCTGATTGGGAGACGGTGATTAATGTGACCCAGATATCGGACGTTTCATCATCTGTAAGGGCGCGTCATCATTTTGTAGCTGCTAGTGAATTAAAAATGGTGTCACCTGACAGGAGCTCGGTGCCTCCTTGCAATCTCCCTTAAGGTGTCTCTTAGTGGGTGAAAAACAGGCTGTAGGTTTGCAATAAAATGGCATATAGGAAGGGGTCTTCAAAATCCAAGCCTTGAGCTTCGGCCATTTTTAAACTGTGTCCTTTGTCCTGAATCAAATGGCTGACTTCTTCCAAAAAGGCAGCAATTATTATTCACCTTAAATCAACAACAAGATGTTGGGCGTTTCAGCAGATCAATGCTTCTAAGAACCATTTACAACTAGTCTGGATCAAGCTGAATAATATTAAGCTTCCAGAGTTTTCCAAAAGTCAGTCATATTTAAAAGTGGGTGAATGATTTTAAAGTCTGTTCAATGATGCCCCAAATACTAAATGAGACAGGAAGGGATGATAAAATAAATAAATGCATGAGCAGGCATTGCAAACAAAACCCCAAAATGTGAGAGAAGAAAAGCAAAGATGCCGCACCCTGGGGAAGCCAGACAGAGCAACAAGCAAAAAGTAGATAACAGTATCTGAGCTAAAAGCACATACAAAAGAGAAACTGATCACTGGGATTGGACCCAGGTGAGACTAACTGAGTAAAAACACCGTCACCACAGCAAGGAACAGAGGCGCTGATAGAAACTAACAAGCTGAACAGAATACAAGCTACAGAACAAACACAGAAACCATGACGACAAAGTAGTAAAACTCATGAAAATAGCAGAGCAAAATGGCTTTACCAATATTTATTAAACACAGATGTAAAATAAAGCATTATTTGTGCCAGTGAAACCAACCACTTTACTGGAAACGCACAATTTAAACCTAAATCTGATAACAAATCTACTTAATGTTAGACCTTTATGTTGTGTTTAACTTGGAAAAAAAGGGTTTACATGTTTTCTTAAAAGCTCATACTCAAATGTAAATGTCTGACTAATGCCGTAGTTCACATCTAAACTGTTTTTCTTCATAATCTCAGTTTCTACCTGCAGGTCTCATGAATCTCAAGGCTTCTGCAGCCTTTAGAAATCTCAGCGTTACTTGTCATTTAGAAGTAATAAAAATGACAAAAGCTGCCAGGGTGAAAAATACAAGCATCCGCGTTTGAACTCCTTTTAATTTCTAAAGCAAAACAAAGGTAAAAAAGAAAAAGGTTGCACTCGTCTTTCTCATCAGATATTATAAAGGTCAAATCGTTTGATTAGGATGGTTCATGCGGGGGTCCAAGTTCATCCCTGTTGTCAGAGCTTAGCCTCCTAATTTGAGGTGGAGTGGAGCAAACTCACTCTTCCAAGATTTTAACCGAACTAAATGGCTCCAGGCAAAATGATGGGACATTTTAATACTGTAATCACTTGCGCTCTTGAAAAAGTCACTTTAAAGTACACCCACTCACATCATTGCCTTCAAATAGAAGTCTGCAATCATTCAAAGTAACAGAGACAAAAAAAAAAAAAAAATGAAAATCTAATCCTGCCTGCAGCCGTCTTCTGCTTAACTTTTGTTTGTCTGACCACCTGCGTCTCCCCCTGCTGAGACTGAACGATCAGACGGAGGCGTTTACCGTTACTGGCTCCAATGTCCAAGACGTCGGTTGTAAATCAGGCAGAAGTGAAAGCACTCTGTGCCGTTGTAATGGTCCTTCATGAGACAGGATCCATTATGGTAGTTAAAGATCTCCAATGCTAAATGTTAGCTGTTCTGAAGAGCTCACACGAGATATGCAAAAAAAAAAAAATGGACAAAGTTGCATCAGGGGTCGGAGTTTTAGACTGAAATATTGCAAAGGCCCTCGTAGGAGAGTTATTTTAATAAAGGACCGGAGACGGGTCAGAATTTTCTCTGGCTGCATTCAGTTTAAATTAAAACACCCACATGGTATATTGCTGTGAGCACTCTGTGTGCTGTGCATGACAATCTAAGCAGATTTGGCTTTTCTTTTGGCTATTTTTAATACATTATCCATGATACTGAACATAATTTTTTGTTAAGTAAACCACTTATTTATGCTCATGTTTATAATTTTAAAATATAATTGAAAAGTTAATTTATTTCAGTAACTCACTTCATTAAGTGGGAACACATTATATTGAATAATTACACTCAGTCTGATGGCTTACTTCTAGTACATCAGACCAATAAAAACATGTTTGATACAGAAATGTGGGATTACTGAAAGTATATTGAATACCTGCTTAAAATAGCTATTTTGTCTTTTATTCAGACAAACAAGTTTCACAGGAACACATTCTAATCTAATAATTATGACTAAAGAGGAGCGTTGAACAGCTTTAATCCACCAACGTAGCACATTTTTGTCACACACCACAACTATGCAAAAAAATAAAAAATAAATCCACCGATGTGGCTTAATGTATTTTGTGAATTTTGGTGACCTTGAGTGTGGAAGAATGCGCCTCAGACTAAAATGTCCTGTTAAATGAAATCATGTATTGGTTCAAGAAGGGAAATGATTCATTTTTAAATATCTGATGGGATTTATTTATTTTTTAGATTTGCAAGGTGTGAGATTGGGTTGTAAAATATTTTGCCCAAATTTGATGACATAATAAGATGCCCATGTCCACATATGTTAGCAAAACACACATGCCTTTTGATGGGTGTTCAAATTTTGTCACAACTGTACTTAATAAGAAAAAAGCAACTGTGATAAAATGAGTTATTGATAGGAAAATGACAGGAGGAAGCAACAAAATAGTAATGTGAAGATAAAAATATTAACAAATATTAACAATATTTGTTAATATTTAACAAATATTGTTCAATATATTTTACTCAGAGCCGCCAGTGACGACAACGTAGAGATTGTTTTGGATTCTCCGACCTTTCTGGAATATACGGGAACAATGAATGCTCTCATAATTTGCTTTTAAAGCTGTGGCACTATAGAAAAGTTCACCAACAGGAAGATCTTTCAACATGTTGCTTATTTTTTCCTCATTTACTGCAAAAAGTTATCACCCCATGAAACAAGATTGATAATGACTGGTATACTGGACTCAGTCCAGAGTGAAGGGAAAAAAAAGCAATTAAAACGTTTCAGAGAAATAAACAAGGCTAAAAGATAATCGGTAGCTCTGAGGGTTATGAGTAATAACAATGCAGTAGATGAAACTTGCTGTTTTCTGCTGCCATGGATACAAAAAAAAGAAAAAAAAGAAAAGATAGCCTCCTCGGTTCATAAGATTTCTTTATCTGGCACTATTTCCAAGAAACACAGACGCATACATCTATTTTCCCTCCATTCGCTGTGCTTTTAGATCAAGCATGGTGACAGTCTGTCAAATAAAAAGCCTCCAAAGCCCCCATTTAGTGGCAGTTTCCAATGAGCTGTCTTTTATAACGTCAAGGTAGAAAAGATAACGAAATAGAAAAGACAAGTAGGGAAAAATATCACTCCGGATTGGGGTGCAACCACTGTCCACTTTCCTCCGGTGAATGCAGTGGCACAAGCTAGCGAGGCTTTTCAAAAATGTTGGGGGGATTGGATTAACTCAAAGAGCTCTTTTACCGCTTCCCCCCCCACACCCTTTTTTTTTTTTTTGTCCTGCTCTGCTTTCATCGTGTGAAGGCTCCCATTCTTCATCGCTGCCTCGCTATTCCAGACTCGACTTCAGCCCTGCAGGGAGCTTAGTGGGTCCAGAAGTCATGCTGCTGAGTGACAAACAGCAGCTCTTTGCAGCCGCCCCACCCACAAGGAGAGCAGAGGGTTTTGCGGGTATCGGGAAGGAAGATTGCATGCATATTATTTGGTCTTTTACTCATGCATAGTTTTGAGAGAAAGACAAGAGAAAGAGAGAAAAAAAAAAAGCCAGATTGGAGAGAAGACAGGTTTAAAAAAACAACAAAAAAACAGGGCCGATGATTTTGCGGACTGGGGCCGGGTGGGACATCTCTCACAGAGGGCATCTCTTTTTCTCCCACTGAGATGCCCTGGTGAGGCAGATGCCATGCCAGATCCAAAAGGCTGCTCCGCTCCGTCAGCGGTTGAGCTCTTCAAATCTCCAGCGACAAAAACAATTAAATCGTCTGTCCGTGTTAGATTAGAAATTCTCCAATTCCCCCATGACCAGTGACTTTCTTTGCTTTTTCCACCTAATTTATCCACTCAGATGTATTTACAATCAACCTCTCTGACTTTTTACACTTTTCACTTGACAGAAACGGAATGTGAGCGTCACTTCTTACAAAAGAATAGTCTTTAACAGTACATTACAAACTCTTTCTCATATTAAAACCTGTACTTTATTGAGATTATTTGTAGAAAAATCAACAAAAAGTAGCACATAATTATAAAGTGAAAGTAAATGATACGAGGTTTTCAATTTTCACCACAACAAAAAAAACAAACAATTTGTGGTGTGCACAGGGATTCAGCCCCCCATAAATGGAAGTTAATGTGTCCTCAAAAATGTTAAGAAATGCTTTTATTTGACTTTGTATGTGTACAGTATTTGCAAGCACAGATCCTACTCTTTCACGCTCTAAAAAGTCTCCATCGCCTCCTACTCCACAGAAATGATGTGACACCAAGTCACCTTAGAAACGTAGGCTTCAGAGGTAAGAAAGAGGGGCAACGGGTTAAACTGGATTCCGCCAAAAATCCTGACAATAACAAAATGGTAGGGGGGAAAAAAGCACCAGCTGAATGTCACTTTTTTCCCAAACAAACCAAGGTAACAAAAAAAAAGTCAACTTTTGAGATTTTCTCTGAAAATTACTCGCTACCTTTATTTCTTGAAATTGGCAAGAGAAAGGATAGCTGCTTTTCTCTGCTTCCTGTGTTTATAACAAGCTGATTGTCACCTATGTTCACACCAAAATTCACAGGAAAAATGGCTCTTAACCTGAAACACACACCATTCTTGTCCAGACGTTTTCTTCCTTTAATTAACAACATCCGTCACACGTTTTGCAATGCGGGACTTGTAGCTACTATTTTCTTCTTTTTTTTTTTGCATTTCAAACAAGAGAAGCTTCCCCCAATAATCCTTTGTTGACCATTAATAGTAGACTTTCTGAAGAGACTTAAACTTAAAATGAAGCTTTTTGCTTGGCTGTGGCATCAGGTAGAAGGCCAAACTATAATGATCGTGCAAAAAGTCGAATTAAAATGGAAATAGTATTGTTGGAAATGTGTATTTAGGAATATTGTACACCAGTTTTCCAATACAAATACCTGCAAAAAACTGAATAGTTCCTTCGCATCCAATAATAAATACAAAATAGCAATCTGATATTCTTAACATAAAAATAAAAAAATCAAGGTGTCTGTAAAACATTAATAACATGCCTCTAAATAGACGTGCATTTTTGATTGGATTCCTCCAATCGTCTATGTTGCATATCGTAAAACAGGGGCCCTGCACATTTTCCCATTTTTCCAAGTTAAAAATAAAAAAAATTTCTCAGGATTTATGGCATGTTTAAAAAACTAAAATGCTAAAGTTTACTATGAAATTACAAAAAAATTACATTTCTATTCTAGCATTAACTTTACGTATGAAACCTGGAAAAACCGATGCCATAAGACGGGAGATAAGAAGGAAAGAAGTAAGGAAGGACAAGAAAAAAAGAAACAAGGAATGAAGAGAGGAAGTAAGGCAAGGATAAAATAAGGATAAAAAGGCAAAGGGTGAAAGACAAAAGGAAACAATGGGGAAAAGAAAGGATACAGGGTCGGGAAAAGGGAGTGAAGCAAGTAAGCAAAGAGAGAAGGACACAAGAAAGGGACAGAGGTGACATATAGAAAGGAAAAGAAAAGGAAGGACACAGGGAAAGAAAAAATAGAGAAAGGACAGACAGGATGGAAGAAGGACTCAAGTTTTAAAAGGACGGCAAAGAAAGTAAAGAAGGAAGGAAATGGAGAAAGGAAGGAGTGTAAAGTAGGACACAAGAGAGAAAAGAAATGTGAGAATAACTTGTGGAGGAAATAAGGTTAGGATACATGAAGAGAAGTTGGGTCCGATGAGGAAAGGTCAGGAGACAGGAAAAAAAAAAGACTAGAGGCTTTGGAGGAAAAAAAGGGCATGAGGTGGAGAGGAAAGATACAACACATTATCAACTCCCTAAAATATCGACCCGAGTGCCAAAAGTGATTTCATTTGCTTAAAACCTATTTAGAGATGGTGTTTTTTTTTCTTTTTTACAAAATCACTTTTGGCAAAAAAAGTGGCTTAGGCCATTATTTTAGGATGATGACGAGATGTAGGACAGGAAAAAAAGAAAAGGAAACGACATAAAATGAAAGCAAACCAAATTTTTGACAGTGGGATAGAGAATAAAGTCTGGACTTATTATTTATTACATAAAGACTTTTTTTTCTCTTTCTCCATTCTTATCCAGATTTGAAAAATACTAAATTCAAAATTCATACATTTCTAGACAATGTAGAAACCTTGTTTTAGGGATAGAAATACAAAAAAAAAATAAAACAAATGCTTTACCTTAACATCAACGTGGGCCATCAGGACAGCAAAGTTGGTGAGATGAGTACAAGAACACGTGGTGTGTGTCCTGTTGGTGCTCAGCAAGCGGCAGTCCTGCGTCGACCAGTAGCCGATCATGGTGCGCTTGGAGTAACTCCAGAACGAGCAGTTGGGGTTGAAGTTTTCCTCAGATTGCTGTCGGACAAAGAAAGCAAGCAAGAAAGAAGTGATAATAATAATAATAAATGAGCAGAATCTACATTCCCCACTCACTGCTTGAAATGCAGGTGTCTGAAACTAATCACACTGGACTCATGTTTGATTTCTTTTGTTTGCACAATAAAAATCCGGCAAAAAAAAAGGGTTAATTCATCCCGACTGCATTTCGCATCCATTCCGAGAGAATAGCAGCTGCCTTCACTGTCAGGAAGCGTCAAGCAGCCTCACGCCTGCTTTTCATTGTGTTTTTTTGACCTTTCTCTTTAACTCTCACTGCATGACAATGGACTGCCCCACTGTTTAATAGGCGCCGCTGCCGTCTGTGCTGGGCTGCTGCCCTAATGACGAGCGAGCCTCCCCGCTATCTCGCTCGCCATTTTATAAAAGTCACCCGCGACACAAAGGCATAATAGCACAACAAAATGTAAGTGCTGATAAATAGATGCGCCGAGAGCCGTTTCCTCTCGAGCCCAATTGTCCTTTGGCGCTGTAGCTGCAGAAATAAAGCAAGTGCACCCGCCTTTTCTTCAGTGACTCAAGGTTAAACCTATCTCCCTTTGTACTGTAAACGCTGTGACGATCTGAGGATTTCCATTTTCTCCCGGTTTCACTTTTGGTTCCATGGTAATTAGTCTAATAAGGTTTATCCTCTGTGAATGCACGTTTTCCACTGATTGCCTTTACCCTTCACACATTCAACACCTTGTGGAAACTACTTCACTGCAAAGGAGATGGGATGACCCTCCGTCACCATTAATGGCTTTAATTGGGGCCCGTTAAATGGGAAGGCAGGGAAGCGAAACAATAACTAGAGGACACATAATCATCCCCGAAGACCAGCAGACCAAAACCTCATGGTTAAACAGGAAGGCAGCAGGATAGTAAACCACCCCAAGACACAGCCATACCCAGTGATGCTAAATATGAACATTAATTACAGCTAATTTGGAGGGGATGCCAATATTAAGCTATAATATCGGCTAACCTATGCATAAGTTAGCATAAGTCGCTAACTTATGCTGCTTAGCGACAGCATAAATTAGGAAGATGTCAAATGGTATTTGTTCTCATTCATAGCCATATTTCTATTTTTGTTGCCTTTTTTTTTTTTTTTAAAAAAAAGCAGCTTGCACTGATTAAAGTCAGCGCCAAATTTACACCAGATATTCTGGCTAAATTCACACAGTCAGCTAGCAAAAAAACTGAACAAACTATAATCATTTAGTCAGAGGGAGGCGGGTCTTAGTGCTCGTAAATTTCAATCTCATGAGCTCTCTAATGCTCCAGCTTTTCCCTGTCAGCAGATACTGTTGTGAATGCTATGCTAGTTAGCATGGGCACCAATGACTGCAGATAAATGGGTTCCCTCTGCCTGTGTGTTGTTTCTCTGCCATTAGCACGTTTAGCAGTGAGGATGTGACATTGAGTGACAGCATTAAGACCCTCCTCCTGGCTCCGATTGGTTGTTTTTGGTTGGGAGTGGTGTATTTCTTCAGACTACAGTAACGGGAGAGCAATCTTTTCACAGATATTGTGCCTCATATCATGCTGTATCTACAGTTAAAACAATGTAAAAAACATTTTTTTTAAATGAAAGTTAATTACAGCACCTTTGATAATGTATAGTTGTTCAGTATGCTGTATTGATTATAAACTGTACATTTAAGGACCAAAACTGGCGTAAACAAGTGAAAGGATCATTCTGCTCGTCTTCGGGAATTTATGCCTTGTTCTATTTAATTTTGTCTTTTGACTAATTCATATTTACATGTTGGAAATACTCGATCAATCAAAAATCAGTCTTTCGAAATTCAATAGATTATCAAAATCTGTTTCTTATGTCCAACATGGAGATTTTGCTGCATCCATTAAGGCTTAGTTAACAAACTAAGAAATGTTACCATATTCTGATTACTAAGTGAACGTGTACACAAGAAACTTGTATGCACAATATGAATGATTATGTGTGTTGACATGTATCTGCCTAAAATGAAAAACTCCAGCCGCTTCCTTGGTACATTTCTGTTTTACAAGCTTGGTAAGGGTTAGCAAAAGGGCAGCATCTTATTGAAATGACTTGATCCGTGCATGAAGACAGAGGAAAAGTACCCCAACATCAGTCTAATAGTAAAATTAGTCTTGGAATTACAATTTTCTTCCAGGGCAGGTGAGTCAGAGCAACAGCTGCTCTGACATCATCCCCCTGACATTTTCCCACCATTTAATTTTAACATCCTTGAGCTATAGCCCTTTTTACTCGTCGTCATCCTTCTGCTCTCTTCTCATTTTTTTCTGCTGTTGTGTGCATTCTTTCCATGCACAAAAAAAACACAGCCGCTGCTCTCTGATGCCTGTTCAACATCTCTGATAATCGCTTAAGGCGGCGTTTGGAGACAAAACGGGGGTATTTTGAGGGTGGTAGAGTGTGGAGCAGAAAATGGAGTCAGGAGGGAGAAGTCATGGCGCCCCACGATGACTAAGCAGCCTCCGGTGAGGCTGAATGCGGCTGATGTTTGCTCACAAGATCAAGCCAATGAACAACAGCGTGCCGCCGCCGTCGCCAGCGACGCCGTTTGTGGCAATTTGACACGTCGCACCTACCCGTGAATAAGACGTTTTCATATTTGCTTATTTTCACTGGGATTTGCGCATTTGCGATGCGCTTCAGGGAGAGAGAAAATGATGATGAAAGGTTCTATCAAGAAGGCGCCAAAGTAAGTGTGCTCTCTGTGTAAACAAACGGAAAGAGACAAAGAGCAGATTAAATGCCGCGGCGCTGACATTTAAGTAAAAACAAATCCCTCTCCCCACCCTCAGGTCCGAACACACACACAGGCACAGAGACGGGACGAGAAAATTACCTGCAGATGCCTGATGGTAAAAATGACAGGGTCAGAGAGATAGACTTTGTTAGAGTCCTTGTTGATGGCAGCTGTGATAACGGGAGAGTTGACAATCACGGAGTAATTGGTCGCCAGAGCTTCGCTGCCCAACTTCATGCTGGCATTCTCCGTGGAAAGGTAAACACCGATGTGTTTGTACAGGACAAACGCTATTCGAATTTCACCTGCAAGAGGAAAGTTATGATGAATATTTCACAGGGGATGAACTGCGCCGTTTACGTTCTGTGCAAGTATTTCCTCAAGATTCCTGTCTGCTCAGTTTCCCTTTTTATTGCAGTGAGAACATGAAGGGGATGCTTTACTTCTTTGCAGGGTCGTTTGAAATTACAAAACTAAAACCTCTTTTGGCCAAAAAATACTCCTAAACAAACAATCAAACAAAAAAAAAACAGTTGCTGCTGCATGAGGTTTTTTTAATTTCCTGTCGCTTTGAAAAAATATATGGAGCAGAATTTCAGGTGCTGGAACAAACAGAGTTCTATTAAATTTGTTCTTTGTCGGTTTATAACTTTCTGGTCTTGGGCTGAAATCTCTTTATGAGGAGTTTCTGCGTGGCGTTTCCATTCATCTTTCTCTTAGTGCTTTAAGCAGCTTCATAATCTCAAACACAAGGAGACGACAGTCATCTCAATATACAGATTTTTTTGCTGTTAGTGTATACACTTCTAGGACTTTTTTTCTTCCACTCAACTTTCCATAAATATACTCCAATACAGAAATCTGTACACTAAGCTCCCTTAGCTATGACCTTAGCTATGTGGCTCACCCTCATGTCTTCCTCATGACTATGTAGGCAATATCATAACATATCTATATAAAATATTCTTTATTATTTGTCTCATGTCATAAATGTACATATAAATTGTAAATATAACCATTGACAATTTACACCACCTTTAGCTGATATATGCATTTTACACATTGGAATAACACTAAGATCAACAATAGCAGAATGAACAATAAAACGATTCCTTATTTAAAACTTAAAAAAATGAATCACTCAAAACCTTTCTGAGAAAAAAAGAGAAACTTCAACAAATCGCCAAACATTTCGCCAAATTTAACATTCAAAGACGTGTCCGAGCATTCTTCAAAAGCATCGGCAAGTGTGTTTTCTTCAAACATTTTTCTTGTTAATAATTTCCTTCTCTCCATTTGCCTCCGTCTTCGCCTCCTGCGAGTTTCACTTTTGAGCACAGATATCAAAAGAGAGCCCCCCCCCCCACCTCCCGCTGCGGCGGAGATCACTCACTCCAATGAAAAAGGGAAACAATTTGGGTGCCGTAGCCCTGGATGATGGAGGAACGCTCGCCACCCCGCCGTCCTGCTCTGCCTGTGCACGGCTGGACGCAGACACAGGCGTCCAGCTGAGAGACAGCCAGCACCGCTACGCACTCTGTACCCGGTTTGATTGAGCTGGCAGTATCTGCTCAGGTATTGTTTCTTAACTCAACCTTGTTCAGAGTGTAAAGGACCGGGTTTATAAGTACATGTAATGCAGAATGTTGCTAAAATACCAAGAAACTAAAAGATGTTTTACTGGAAAGCAAAGAAACTTCATGATGTCATAATAACACAAACTATTTCTGCCACACTTTGTTAGTTTAGCCCTGTGAATTGTCCTCTAGCTGACAGTTGCACAACAGAAATCCAAACTTTTGCACACCAGTGGAAAATCTGAGACGTTACCGTTTCTCCCGTGCTGCTTCAGTGTGTTTGCCGACAGGTGGATCGAGTTGCCTTGCCCTCCGGTCTGCGGAAACTTCAGATCGGGCAAATTCCCATCCGTGCTCATCCTCGCCACCTCCAGCTCTGTGCGCAAGCAGAAGGAACCCGACAAAACTTTGAGGAATCAATAAAAGCCCGGGGTTCCTCTGAGAACACAGAGGTCACGCCCTTTCAGATTTGTGGATTTCACAGTTAAAACTGATATTTTGAAGGCAAAAACTTTAGACTCCCAGAGGTAGTTTGAGTGAATACGAGCTAAAACAAGCAGTCACATACATTCCTCGTGTTTAATCGCGCCATTTCGACTCTTCTTTTATTATGTTTGGAATGGAAAAATACTGGGAAAGAATTGTGTTAAATGTATGTTAAGCAAGTTCTATCTCAATTACACACCTTTTATAGCTATTCACAACCTTCTGGCATAAAAGGTTGCATCACAAGCTTTTATAAGTATCCAGTATTTGACAGGATCTTTGAGCTCATTTGTCAGAATTGGTAGAAATCAAACATTCAGCTCTAGGAGCTTAATCTTTTCTTTCTGAATGATGGTGGCAGTATCACGCTGCAGAACTGTTTAGCTGTCAGAGATACTAGTGCACTCATTCTACGCAAAGTGGAGTTAAGAAAAACAACGGAAGAAAACCTTCAAATATCAACTTTACCGCAAATCCACATCTAGACGGTTACAACCAGCACATAAGTAAGTATTTATGTCGCAAAATGATTCAAAGCACACATCAATAGTGGTTTTGTGGTTGAGTTGGAACTTGCTTAGGGAATTTTATACATACATTTCTCAGTGTATTTGTTTATTTCTTAACCTATATGCAAAATTCTTTAATGAAAGAAGACAAAATCTCCAAAAAGTCACAGTTATGCACCTCTAGCATTTACCCCAATAAGTAAATGTAAACCTCTAATGGGAACTGCTTGCATTTTACTTTGTCTATGAAATAATATCTATATATACACATCTGGGGATTAAAAGCTATACGCAACCGTAGCAACCGGGAAAGGTGTGTTTGAATACATCTCCGATATTGTCAGATTAAATAAAAAAAAAACCTAAAAAAAAAAACCCTGCATCTCCAACAATTATTCACCATGGCACTTTTCTGAGTGTTGCACCTTTGTAGTCTAGCTTTCAACAAATACTACAGGGATTGTTACTGTTACTGATAATGTCTTTCTTTAGGAAAACTGACGTTTAAATGCAATAGTGACATTACTGATGCATAAGAAAGAAAATAAATCCCTGATATTATGAAATGATTCTTCTCATTATGAACCGAGACAGCGAGCAATATATATAGGCAGAAAATAAAGAGGAGCTTTTATAGCTATTCAACAGCTGTTGTGTCTGAAGGAAACTTCAAATTTATGGTTCAAATATTTCCTCTGTCATGTAGGAGAGGGGAAAAGACTTCTGTTAGCAAGCAGGTTGCTGTACGGAGCCCATTCTATCAAAGTTATTATATTAAGATATATTTTACTTAAGCTAGCAATGCAGTGACCATGTAGTGGTCATGACACCAGTGGGTATGAAGATTTGACACCCCTAAATGACAGAATGCCTCCGAATAAAGGGATAAAACCAATAAAACCATAAAGATAAACATGTTTTTACTCTAAAACATGTAGATCTAACATCTTATGTGATTTTTCCTTAATGTGTGGTGAAAAATTATTAGCGCTGATGTTGAACAAACACAGTTTAAAGGTGATGAGTAAAATTACAGAAATGTTGAAGAGGGATCGTCTGAGGTGCCTCAGATAATAATTGTCTCTCAGAAAGGGGAGTTCACCTTTTTCTGTTCAAGAATCATAGTTTCGAACTCAGAGGAACTGATCTGCGTTCATTTTTACGGTATTATTGATCATGAAATCTTTCTGACAAGCTAAATTTGTAGTGACTCTAAGCTAAGTAATTAAGATGCAGCCTGTCTAATGATTGTTTTGGCACTAAATTCCTTTGAATATCATATTTTTACTCACCTTTTACATACTCTTTGCTGTATTTGAAGACAAACGTTTGCTACTTCAGCCAATATGTAAAACCATATTGACTTTACACCTCAATATGGCTACAGATACAACTGGAACGGGGTCAAGGGGTCAACGTACATTTTTGATAATCACTCTGGGATTAAACATACAGGCGTCACCCACAGCATTGCCAGCTCAACGCGCCTCAATATTCCCGCTGATCTGAGCAGCAAGAACATTAAAACCAGCGCAGGAGATGCAGTCATTGTTGCAGCGGCAGTAAAGCCGCCTGATTAGTCTGAAGTGGGGACTCTCATCTTGAAACACAGCCCGAACAAGAGTAAGAGAAAGAAACTTAATTAAATCCGATAACGAATTCAGCTGGTGATCTGATGTCGCCGTGACACACTGACTTTGATAAAGGTTAGAGCCAACAGAGGGCTGCAGCGAGGGCACATTTAATCCTCCCTTTGTATCTGTTTTCATACCATGGCGTTCCCATCTTTTCTATTTTTAAAAAAAAAACAAAGAAAATCTTTTGTATTAGTATTCTCTTGTGGTTTTCTAAAGGCCAGAGGGTTTTTGATACATTCCTATTCAACTTAGCTAAGACAATACCCCAGATAGTGCAGCATTCCCTGGATTCCAAGTCTGCCTTTGGAATAAAGGAAGCATTTTTCTTCTCCCTCTCTGCGCTCTCTCTCTCTCTTTTTCCCCCTGCGTGGCTGTGTAAAAGAGCTTACGACAGGCTCTGGGGAATTTCTTTGATGCCATAGGAGTTGCTGGACCCAAGGGCTGTACCTTCAAAGCAGGGTATTGAATAACACGGCTAATCAGCAGAAATCTGTTCATGAGATTATCGAGGAAGGAGCGAAGCACAGGCTGTAAAGTGTAAACACAAACATACACACCATGGCAGAAGAAATAAAATATGGTACCCTCAAAAAAATTCCACCACTAGGGGTTTTCGAATTTAGTCGTAAATTAGGAGAGTTCTGAAGGCATTTAGGTTTGTGCTTAACTTTATTTAAGGTTATCAGAATAATCTGAATAAGCAGGTTGCACTTTTTAGAATTTTTAGTCCTACATTGTAAATATGCACAGCTTTGTGTTGGTTTATCACACTAAAACAGAACAAAACACATATGAGTTTGTGGCTGCTAATTGAAAAAGTAGTGAACGCTTTTAAAATGCAACGTACCGTGCAGAAAAAAACCCAAAGAAACATTTCATAACCAGCTTGTCTACAACCCTTTGAAGCCCTCAGGCACTGACACTGATGCAAACATGTCAGCGATACAGTACATCTGCACATGCTAAAGCTTTCCACTTCGCAAAGATTTCAAAGTGCAGGATCAATCATTGGCTGGTGTAGTGATTAACGGGGCTGAAAAAAAAAGAAAAGAAAAAGAAAAAAGAAAAACGGGGTTTCGTCGTCGTTCTCATTTAACACCCCTCAGAGACATGAAGGATTACAGGAGCTGAGCGGCTGAAAAAATAAAATAAAATAAGCAAAGCAAACAGAGAGATAAGGCCTAGTAAACATGTCACCAGCACATAATTAACCAGAATACCACAATGTGCTATAAAGTCTGGGCTGCACGGCATCGCCTCTCGTCCCCCCCACCGCTTCTCCCTTCCCTCCTTCTAAACGAGCTCAGAATCTCCTTAATACCCAGATGAATTGTGTGCCAGATACAATAAAACCCCTTTTTTATTAATTCTCCCAACGCCTGCTTCCTTTTAAATAAGTAGACCTATATTTTTAGGTTGCCATGGAAGCAATAATATGGTTTTCAAAAAAAAAAGAAGAAAAAAAATCTAGCATGTTAGGAGTAGAGGGTTATTCATCATGACGTTGTTTTTTTTTTGTTGTTTTTTTATTCCCTTGCCCCACTAGCTTCAGACTGACAGAAAAATGTTCTGCTCCCCACTTTAAAATAGCACATATAATTCAAAATTTCAACAACCTGTGTTTCTAGGTTTGGATTACCCCGCCAGGGAAAACAGTAATGACACGCGTTTCATTATCTGGGCTCGCCTGGTATTTATACTCTGAATAATGAGCGCTGATCCCTGATCTTCACGAGCGGCGGTTAATTCTGCCTAATAACTGACATAAATTTAAACGCTATCTGACAAGATAAATGCCAGTTTGCAGCTGAACGCTATCGGCCGAGAGTAGACCCGTAGATCTCAACCTCCACGCTGCAGAGGAGGCGTCGCTCCAGTGACCTTCACACTTGATCTAGTGGCTCAGAAAGCGCCGTCATCAATACGAGAGCGGCACCCGGATCGATAGCTGCGCGGAGGAACCGTGGCCTCTGTGTGACGAGAGAGACGGGCTGGCGAGGGCAGGGACAAGACGGATGCGCGGAGGAAGACGGCAAAACCAAACGGGAGCGACGAAACCAAAACAGTTTGCCACTAAAATGCGTCTTGTTTTTGTTTGAGAGTCATACTGGTGAAAAGAAGTTCACTTTATAAGTGAAATATGTCTTTCTGTGCAGTCTTAGAGGATAGTTTACCCCCCGGTGGTCATACAGGATGTATCCAGTCTCCCTGGACTCTCTCAACAATTACCATAATCGAGTTAGATACCTGTTTGACATTAGTCTGTGTTTTTGCTTTATTATTGAATGTAAATGTGAATGAGAAATTAACTTACATCAATGTAGGGTTAGAGTTAGCCATTTAGAGCATACGTGATGTTTGTATAGATTTTTTCTCCTTTTGTTTAGGGATTTTATTCAAGCATAACAACATGAACACTGATATTCACGTCATTCTGGTTTTTCAATTGCTGTGCCTCCGATAATAAGCAAATTAGGACCGTCATGTAAACATGGTGTGCTTATGATTTGTAAACTATTAAGGTCACATTTGAAACAGTAATGATTTTCCTTGTGTCATAAACGTGCATAGAGCTCGATGAAATCATTTAATAGATGTTGAGCTTTCACTACATCTTTTAAAACAGGAGTTCCTAAATGTTATAGCCGCCGTAAAAACGGGGAACCTACACAATCTAGACATTCTTATTCCTGTTTAGGGTTGTTCTTGACTGATGTTTTGACAACAGGATGGGAAAAAAAGTCCTGAAATGCAATTATTTTTCCACTCATGTCTCTTTTTTCAACCTGGATACCAATCGAGGAATTTTCTAAAACTGCATAAGGAGGCTGTAAAGAAACAAAAAGAAACTACATTGTGTGTCAATGTGATATTCTCCGCTTGCATATAGTAAATTCAGGTGAAATATCGGCTATTTAAAGTACAAATTTACCTGCTGAGAGGAGTATTTTAATCACTGCTTGAAGAAAAAGAAACCAGACTGAGCTTTCTTTTTTAAAAAAATAAAATAAAATAAAAATGTGCACTCGGATAAGTTGGACTGCTTGTCATTGTTTTACACAATGTGCCGTCAAGACTCGGGGTGAAACCAGCGTACAACTTTGCACCTGAGAAATAAAGCTGAGCAAGTTTACAGTTTAAATATTTTAATATAGTTTGCATAAGGTCAGCAGAGCCCTGTTGTCGCTCATGTAGTAGTAAAGGAAGAGAGTCGGATGTGTTGTCAGTTATTTTTGACTTTTGAGATAAAACCAAGCTGAAGGCTGTGGGGACATTCTGGCACAGTGACAACAACTGCTGAATTACAAGATCGCACAGACTTGCTCCAAGGGAAGATAACTGTCAGACACAATGAGTGTTCATGCCAAGTGGCCATTTTTATAAGGATAAAAGCGATATTCTGTTTCTAAGTTTAACTCTGAGAGGCTAAGGATTACAATTTCCCCAAGCAAAGCGATGCTTTATTGTTGCATCATTGTATCATTTTTGTTATCCCCGTTAAATAAAATGAAGTTTTTGGCAGAAATGTAGCCAAAATAAGAGCTTTAATTACTTTTCTAACACCAGGACACACTTACGAATGTTTTCGGTGTTCTCCTGCACAATGTCCGTCTTCAGCAGGTTGTCGGCCAGGACAAAGGCCCCCTGCTCCACTGTGTCCAGCAGCATGGTGGCAGCTCTCAGCTGCTCCCCGGTGCTCAGCTCCCTCCATGCGGCCTGGGCCTGTGGCTGCAGCAAATTGTTGACCGTCTCCACCATGGCCTGGGGAATCCAAAGAGTTTATTTAGAAGAAGAAGAAGAAAAAAAAGAAAAACTGAGGCTGCTTGACATGGTGATTTGGTAAATGGCATGAGTTAAGGGAGAACCAAAGTGATTCAGGAGCGAAAAACAAATCCCACAATCCTGTGGGGATCGTGCAGGATGGATGGATGATTGTTTTTCCTTTATTTCATTTGAAACGATTTACAAAGTGCATGTATCAGGTTGGAATGGTCATCTAGTGGCAGCAACACCTGAATTTGTAATGACACTGAATGTATTAGTTTGGTTTTGGGGCCATTTCCTTTTATCTACAAGAGGAATTAATCATGTAAATGAATCGGAGCCAAGGCTTACAAGACCAGAGGCCAGTCCTTGCATGACTTGAGGCTAAAGTCTTTAATTGGTGTGATAAATGATCTTCCACCCTGCAGACAACCTTAGCACACAAATGCACCGAAATAAATAAAGTAAAACATAAATTGGATTAAGACAATCCAGTGGGTGGAAAAAGCTTTTGCTGGTAGCAACTATCTGCAACCATTTAACACAGATTATTTTTTTTCCCGTTGCACAGTAATAATAGAAGTGAAGGACTTTTAACGCCTTTGTTAATCGGCAGACAACAGCGGTGAAGAAAGTAAGTTAAAGAGGGAGGGGGGAAAGAGTGAACATCTCCAAGACAAGATGAAAAATTAAGAGCCATTAAAGATTTAAAAATGCCAATGGCAAGATTTATGAATGGAATACTAATTGGTCAAACACAGCAATTCAATCCTGGTACAAATACTCCAAAGGCCAAGCTCAGTTCGGCAGCCCCTGGAAATAAAGATATTCTTTAAGTCTTCAAAGCACAATTGGTGGTCAGACGGATTATTATTACTTGAACGTCTACTGTTGTTACTGGTAGAAACATTTCCTTTCAGGAAAACGATCACCAGGAATTGTCTAAAACATCCGTTATGAGTAATTTTGCAAGTTTGTTCCTAGAGATGTATGAAAAATTGGAGTAATCAGATAGTAATAGCATTCGCTATGAATCGAATCAAACAGTGTGAAAACGAGGGAGATATTTTTGTGAGTCTTGAGTGCAGCGTTTTGTACTTATCCACAGAGCATTCTTACTTTAAGTGTTGCATAAGTAAGTAAAGGCAGGATAAAACGGAGGTAGTGGAGAAGCATGTCGTAATAAACAAAGCTGGTGATTAAAATAATCTGGTTTTAATACCACACTTATGTTTCCAATGAGACAAATCAGATTTTATTATTAAAATGTTGCATTGGTGCAACTCACACAAGCACGGACTGGATCTATAAATAACAACTTTTAATGAACAGAAATAATAATGAGTAATGAAAAACTAGAAAATCTCACACCAAGCAACTTTTAAGCATTGTACCTATTGTGCAAAATAAATAAATAAATAAATAAATAAATTGCTGCATAAAAAATCCTTAACATGTTTATTGTTTAGACTTAGCAGCCAAGAGGGAAACTAGAAGTTTGGGTGGAATTACTAAGACATTGCTTTTTGCATTAAAGCATGTTTATTTCAGAAGCATAATTGGAAAAACAATTGTTTTCCAGTTGCAAGCCAGAAAAATCAAATTTACTGACTGTTATGCTCATTGACCAAGTTAATTCCTATTAGCAATATGTGATTGTAATGTAATGTTACGCTGCTTTAGTACAATTGAAGAAAGCTAACTTTTAGCCATGGGGTCAACATGCTAATTGCAGCTTTGCATTCACTTTGGAGGTTAGGTAAGTATTTCTCAACACTTGAGTACAATTGAGAAAAAAACTGTTTTTCATTTTTAGCATAAGACATTGCCACTTGCAAAAACATGAGCTGCTTTTGATTGTGAGAATTGATGCTTTAGTGTAATGAGGTCTGTTTCACCGTTCTTGATCAGGTCACAAAACATTAAAACAGAGGGATTTTCAAATTGTGATGTTTAATGACCATGCTAATTACCATTACCAGTAGCATTTTTTGACAAGGAACTCAACATTTTTAATTACTTTAACAATAGTCGTAGATCTACGATTCATCCCGAAGCGTCAAGTTACATAATTCAGCTTATTGCAAGAGTACCAGATTAAAACAAGGGTTCTCTTTGGATTTCAGCTACAAACCCTTTGAATTACCAATTTATGGTAATTATGGTATCAACTTATGGTAATCTGACAAAAACAAAGCAGGTGGAATTATAATAAATGTGTCTGTAAAATAGTTAAATTTTCATAAATGGTTACAATGGGGGCAAATGACGCAGTTACTTCTACAGCATTGTGTTTTCATTTCGGTTAAGTCAGTGTGACTGAAGGGGGGGCAGAAATAAAGGTGTAGTTTTTAAATTTATGATTCACCAGCTACAATTTCAACTTTCAACACACACCGAGTCTCCCAATATCCACACACGCAATATAAGAGTCTGATGCAAGACTGAGCACACACTGCTCCACCTGCTATTCCACCAGAACATGCGCACCGTAGCAGACAGTGCACGGCAAAACCTACTCCACATGCGTGGGGAGTCTATCATCTTTGATGTAATTATTCATTATCAGCACCCAATCTCCAATCACACCTTTTGACATTCAGCTAGAAGCAGAGGTTGATTCGCTCTCAATTAAGGAGCTCTTTTTCTTCAGGCGCTGACATTTTTTTTCTTCTCTCCCTTTCCTTTGTTCACGACTTTAAGATTCTCTTTCCCTAGTTCTCATACCACTAAGAAATAATGGTTCTTCACAGGGCGAGGATTGATGGACTGGCACCTTGCCTTTTATTTCACATACAGAGGAGACGTATATGGAAGATGAGAAGGGGAGGAATGAACCCCATAGTGAGGACAAAGGAGAATGTCAGAAACTGGTAAGGGAGGGTAAAACGTGTTGTAAACAAATGATGGAAGCTCATAAAGAAATTAGGAATCATTTTTACATTGGTTAATAATAATGCTAAGTAAAATTTAATTTTATTTATTTAGATATCGCCAATTTATATAAGCTATGTAAAAGCTAAAAGCTAAAATTCAAAAGCTACAAGACAAGCGATCCCATAAAATTTGCAACTAAGCTTTACTGATGGGAGTATTAAATCTGTGTTTTTGTTATTTATAGGGAGATTAACAAACTATTAAATGCTTCCTTACTTGTACATAATTATCATGATTAATGTCCCATGTTGCCCATTCTGGGTGTGTTATGACACAAGAAAAGAAAAATCCAAATAATCCTTAGTGGAAAAAACATTTTCTATCTGTTGATTATCTCTGAGTGTATTATCTACGTGTGCAGCGCCGCAACACCTTTTGTGTAAATGTGTGTACGAAGCACTAAAAGAAGCTATTAAATTCTTTGCCATTACTAGTCGAAACCTGTTTGCCTTCAGGCCTACAACAAGATCAGAAGTAGAGTTTTTGTCCTGCAAACTGCCGCTATCTCGCCAGGTAAAAGCCTGCAAATGTAATCACCTTGCGGAATGAGAATATTTTGTTCTTTGAAGGCAAAGCATGAAACCTATTTCTGATTAGCAATTTTTCTTTGTTTTTCTTTTTTTCTATCCAAATCAGTTTATGTATTGCACAGAGCACCGATTCAAAACAAATGCCATCTCAACGCACAAACAAGTTCCCTTCAGTCCAGTTCAGTCCCGATTCGGAGCCAACAAAAAACAAAACAGTCAAGTTAAGTGGAGTACAATTCAAGCCGGTAAGAATTTGTCTCGATCTAGTTTGGATGCATTGAGTTGCTGAAATTGCAGTGCTCCTTCCTTTCAGAGCAGGAATGAGGGGAGAGTGGAAGGCCAATTGCATTTATTTCAAAGATAATTAGAGTAGTTATTTTTGACTGGACCCTACATGTCGACTTAAGACAGTAGGATTGAGACGTGGACCGGTCGTCTGACAGTTTCAGATGCTCCTTGCAGGCATTTACAGTCACTAAGCCTGTACTTTTGGACAGAAAAAATAAAAAAATAAAAAAGTGAGATTATTTACCCACTCTGAGCTTACAGCACATAAATGCCACTGTGTGCCTCTAAATGGTAGGACTCTGCCTAATCTGCCTAAGGATGAAAACGCAGCATTGGGTGGCCTCTTCCACAGTTTTTCCATTGTGGTTTAGCTTTGTTTATTAAACGATATTTAATAAACGGAGCTGCTGAATCTTTTTTTTTTTTTTGCACATCTGAGAACCTGAATAAATTCAGAACCTGATAAACAACACACCCATTGCACATAATTTGCGACGTCTAAACTACACATGAGTTTGTCGTTATGCTACTGAAAGCTAAAGCAAAGCGAGAAAGATGGAGAAGATCCACAATTATGATGAAATGAAACTAAATCTCACATCAGATGAACCTATTTTTCCAACAACATAGAGTAGCTGCAAGCTATTCATCATAATGATAACATTATATTTACTGCAATCAAAGCAAAAGAAAAAAAGGGCATATTCAGAGCCTCAGTTTGAAAAGCTAAGCGGGTTGGAGGGTAGGAGGACAGGAGGACATCACCTCAGTCATCTTGGTCTGTGCAAATAAATCATGAATGTGTGGTGATGCCATTTCTGTTCTATTAGAGCACAGCCTCTCCATGTGTCAACCCGTAGCAGCTCCCTCTCTCTCTGCTGCTGCTGCTGCGAACCCCAAACAATTTTCTTGCCGCAAATTTTGTTGGTCGTTCCACGGCTTAAAATAAAATAAAATAAAATCATTAAAAGAGCTAAATGAGTCCCCTGTTACATAAGAGATGTTTTGGTCGTTAAACCGAGGTCACTGCAGGAATGTTCCACTTGGTACAGGGGGTGACGGCCGGCCCTGAAACGCTGCAGTTGCACGGTCCATTTATACCAACGCAGGAGAGGAAGGAAGGGAGAGGTGGACATTAGAGCCTGGCTGGAGTCCAAGCCGAGCCGTGTGTGTGTGTGTGTGTGTGTGTGTGTGTGTGTGCCTCTATCTGTGCGCTGATTGATGAAATGAACTTGGGGTCTAGGAAATTGATTCTGGCTGAGGCTGATCTCCCTCTCTGCACACCCTCTGTGCTGTATGCATGCACTTTTAGTCCCCCTCATCTCTCCCTGGCTCCTTCCTTCCTTCCTGCTAACCAGTTAGTTTCTGTCACTTATTTTCTTGTCACTGACACAGAAAGGGTAAACTCAAAATACGGGAAGAAAACTGCAGTTCATCTCGATCTCGATCGTCTCTAGTCTCCGGGCGAAGACGAAGCCGTTACATCATTTCTTTCTTTTTCTCGCTTCTTTCATACCTGCTGCTGGCCAATTCGACAGCTTTCTTTGGAAACCACTGAAACACTTCAATATTTCATGAATCCATCTCCTAATATGTGGGTGGTTATTTTTTTGAGTAAGTGAGTTTCTATGGGATAACCTTTGTACTTTTTTTATTTTATTTCATATGGTCTTATGTTATGAATTCCCATATGCCTCCTCTGTATTTACCTGGACTGCAGAGTGAACCAGATCTTTTTGGAAACTTTTTGTTGTTGTTGTAATGTTCAGTTGTTATTTTAGATTTCCTGGTTATTTCAGTATTTTTTCCACTCTGATAATGTTAACTATGCTTACAAAACGACAACAAAAATCCACAGAATTTCTTCTTTCAGCAACAAAGCATAATTTCTCCAGTGTTTCTTTGTTTCTTGCATCGTTTTCAAAAGAAACAGTTTCAAAATCACTATTTGTACTAAAACCTTTCCTGCCATTTAAGATCCTCTTAATGAGATGCTGATTAAAGTGAGTTTTACAACAAAGAGTAAGACTTTCCCTCCTCATTTTTTGCTGCAAGTTTTCAGTCAGCTATATATGACATTGCACGTTTTTTGTTTTTTTTAAATCATCTAACAAAATCACTCGCTTTTGTTTGCCGAATATTGAGATTGGTTCTACTTTGACCTACTTTCTGATGAAATCAGCTACTAAACTTTTGTTCACTTGTCACTGATCATATCTCTTTCATGGTGCAGCAAAAAATAAGAAGAAAGATTTTCATGAAACCCTGAAATACTTTTTATATCATTTTTATTCTGGATTTGGGATTAGATGAGTGTAAACATTAGGAGAGTGTGTCATTACAGGAATACATATCCTGAAAAGCTTTAGGAAATCTCTAAGAACTTTAAAAGAAAAATTAAAAAATTAGCAATTTATCCCCAGGGGATTTGCAATCTTAAATATTGTCCTGCAATACTATTTTGTAAGACAATATTGGTAAACAATTATTACATCATTTTGTATTAGGAAAACAGACAAAAGAAGCATCATTGATGCTTTTTGACAACAATTCAATTAAACCACAGATTGAGACAAGCATGAATGAAGTCTGGTTTAAACCTGGATTAAATTATCCCAAAAGGACCACAGACTCTTTGAAAGCAGATATAATTTGCTAAATATTAGAAAAAGGGCAGAAGGAGCTATGAAACTACAAATCTAGTTTGCAAAAAATGAGGAAAAAGAGGCAAACGTACCATGAAATGAAATTGGATATTCAATTGCTTTTTACACTGTACCTCATAAATGTTATGCCTTCAAACCAAGAAGAATGCTCTACAGGGTTTCCTAACATCTAAAGTTCAGTGTTTTCCAGAAAATGCCTTGAAGAGTTACCTTGCATTTATTTCCTGTTCAGTAAAATGCTCAAAGTTGAGAAAACTGTTATTCTTTTCTTTTTTCTCAACTGGAGAGGAAAGAAAATCTTTTCCAGCATTTCTATAGAAGACCTAAAACACTTACTTGAAGAAGTTAGGATGGGTCTATAAGCTACACAGATCATGTTCATTACATTTTTGGTCATCATCCTCAGTTGATAAGATTTCACTTGGTCAGTTGTGCCAGATTGAACTTCTTCTAGAATGAGATGTTTTAGAGCTACGTCACTATTATGCAATAAGCTGCAGGAAGCCACGCCCCCCAATTCAATGTTTACTCTTTGTGCACTTGAAAATGAATGCAAAAAGATAAACAATTGTGCAACCGTACATCTTTGACGCCGAGTCAGACCCAGAGGCAGAAGAACTGGAGGCCCCATGGCAACCAGCAAGGGAGCAGCAAGCTGTTTCTCAATGGTAAGTCAACCCTCCCACAGTCCAAGGAGAGGTCAGACTGACCCTTTTACAAACAATCTTTTCTGTCCTTTTTTTTGTGTAGTTTCAGAAACTGGCTGAACACGCTCATTGAGCTAGAACTGCAGAAGGGTTCTATTTGTATATTCCACAATCCCTGTTTTCTTTTAACTTGTATGATAAGAGTTTAAAATCCAAATATATTTGTTTCGTAATTAAAATTTACTTTGGCTTTTAGATGTCAGAAAGACATGTAAGGGTTTAGGAACCTAATGCCTTTCTCTGTTTGCTTCTTGCAGCTTAAAGCTTGCATCAAGCAAGACTAGATCAAATGATCGTTTAAGGACGGTGCTTGTTTTGCCGAAACAGTGAAAGTGAAAGCACTACCTGTCTCATGTTGTCCATTGTTTCTGCCACTGCAGTAGGGAAATCAGAATGGTAGAATGGTCAGATTCAGACACATCCACACTCAAGGATGGCAAGTTTACACGTCCTTTGAACCGTGCAAGATTCTCCACTGAACTGCTTAAATTTCAAGGAAAATCAAGGGTGTTCTCTAAAAACTATTATCAACTTTTACACTTGACTGACCAGCCGAGCCGCCTCCATTGTGAGCAGCACCAATCGATACGAGTGCTCTTCCTATCTCCGGGTTGCAATCCAAATGAGGAGTTGTGTGTTTATGAGGATGAGTTTATCTTCATTTTTCAAGAAAAGGGGAGTTTTATCCTCTTGTTAAATTCCTGAACCAGAAACCTCCCTTGGTTTCGGCCGCTTCGAGGTCATCCGACACTCCCTTTGGTCTTCTTTTTTGAGCAAAAGGAGTTGCTTTTATGAGGTCAGAGCTCAGTGTCCTCCCCGTGTCTTAAATGTTCACACTTACTTGGGTCCTACTGAGGCAAAATATGGTACAGTTTTATATTGTTGCATAAAATTGTACTGCAAATTGCACAGTTCACATTTCCTCCTAAAATCAACTCCCAAAACAAACACGCTATTGTGTTTGATTTACGGACAACAAGAATAGACGTAATCACAATAATTGGACAGCCGTAATGTTGCTGGCTTTAAACAAGCTGCCATTAAAGTGACTAAAAAGGTGAAGGGAGGCAGGGCGCCATTTTTATTGTGTTTGTTCAAAATCAAAGGCCACAACAGAGGAACATTCCTGCAGGGGGAACACAAAACATAAGAGAGTGGATCATTATGCACTTTGTTGCCGTATCAAGGCCAAATCCCTTCAGTGGGATCAAATTGGCTGTGATGTGCAGCAGATGTGACTATTTAGAGAGATTCAGAAGAGCTAGGATCGGCATTTCATCCGCACAAGCTAAACCGAGGTTGAGCTCCGTATCTAAATTATGTGATCACGTACGCAAATTTAAAATCTCAAGTGTCTTTTTTTTTTTTTGTCCTCAATCAAGAAAAAAAAAATCTCTCTTCATCTGATTTATTCATCAAACCATGTATCTTATTTTAGGACATGTCCCTCCTTAACAACAACAACACCTGGAACTCCTACAGTATTCCCAGCAGCGCTGTAACAGTCTGTTTTCAGCAGCATGTGTGTCCTCTGAGCAGAGGCAGGTGCATCTCTCATTTGCTTTGTATTCCTTTGCCTATCCCACTTATGACAACCACAAGGGTCCTGTTGAAGAAAACATTGCCCAATTTCCCTAATCAATAAATGTCTCTCCCCCCAACAGGCCTCCAGTAGGTGCAGTCAATCCCTGTGTTTACGTCTGGCCACAGATGTTGCTCCATTGTGTCGATTTATCAAACAAAAATATCACTTCATTTTTGTTTGGGATTTGACAAGCTAGCTAAGCTGCGTGTGCAGCCATTTGTGTTAACGTTGAATAAATCCTTTAAGTATTTATTTTTTGCAAGAGCTGAAATGTACCAAGAAAAGAAACTAATGTGAAGAAAGTCGTTTTTGAGGGATTTCTGGAGGGTTTTTTTCAGCCTATGCTGATAAGCTAATAGCTAAACTAAAGTGCTGCATGAATAAAGAGGGATTAGCATTTTCTATTTTCCACTAAAACCATAGAACACAGAGAAACAGCTGTAATTTGTAATTACTGCGTAACACAATGAAGTTGAGTGTCAAATTGTTTATATGTATGAAAAATTATAGCTTTATTTTTTCACTGCTTAACCATCCATTGAACACTGGCAGCAGCTAATTTGATTGAACTTACGATTGCGGATATCAAATCAAGATCTACACCAATAATGAAGCTTGACAGAAGTGATGATCTTTTGGGCTAATCTGACTCAAATTCAGGAGATTCCAGTCAACAGGATTCCTCCTTCACCACCGCCATTTTGTTCCTTTAAACACTTCAGGTGAGGGATGAGCTACTAGAGGTCGAGGTGAGAAAAGCGATGGGTCCACATGGCATCAGCTCCAGGCTCTGGAGGTGCTATGCATCATGGGATACATGTTCAACCTGAAGCTGGAGAAGGCCTCCTGTGCAAGTACCAGTGCCAAAGACATAACATCACTGATGGACAACAAAGCTGTTACTACATTTGAGAGTTTCTTTAGTTATAAACTATTGAAAATCCTTCCTCTGTGCAGCTTAAGCAACATAATAGTGATTTCTGAATGGTCAGTCATGTCTAATGTGTAGCATTGCAACAGATTTTTCTGTTTCCATCAACGTTTTCTCTTGTGATAGTATAAAATGTGCATAAAAAAAATGTGGATGAATCACAGTTTAAGAATAAAATGAAGCCACGCAGCTCTGCTCTTGCATGGACATGTGTTGTTCACTGCAACAACACAACACTTGTCTTTTCCAACAGAACCTGAACAGTAAAGCCAGTTGACCAAATGTGCTCGTCTTCGAATGACGAAGTGAGTAGAGCTCCCACTTGGGTTGGTGAGAGACTGGGCCCAGTTGAGGTTGCTAGGTAACGGAACAGTTCCTTCAGGTTGTGACTTAATAATTAGGAGGTTTTAAAGCAGCTAGTTTTCCTGACACCAACAAAACATTTACTTATTGTCAAAAGAAAACAGCTGGATGTGTTTTGTTTTTCTTTTAGCACGCAGACCAGCGGCCTCAAATTATAGCCTTTAGCTTCTTCAATTGAATATAATATTCTTGTAAATAAATATAATACAAAAATGTGCTTTTTTTTAAATTTTAACTTAAAAATTAAGCCAAAAAGTCAAATACTGGCGTAATGGCAAGTTCTCCAAGAAAATCTTACAATTGTAGTGCAAGGAAGTGAAGAAATAAACACACTTTTTCAGTTGTTTTCATCAGAAATAAAGGTCTGTCTAGCTAAACCTTGGCCTAACATATAACCCATGATTGCAACTGAAATATGCAGAAAGCACATATTAATACACATCTTTTAGTCACATTAGCTGACAATGAGAAAAGTCTTGAATACCACAAATATTGATCTCGGCGTCTTAAGTTCCTTAAGACACTAATATGCCACATAATGCACAGCCTGCCTAAGTGCACACAGCAGCATACATGACACCTCGACATCTCATGTGCTGCGTTGCTCAAAGACTGAAAACAAATTGTCCTCTGACGTGCCTCGGAGGAGCTGAAAGCACACGTGAGCTGAAGCGAGCGGTACAGAGGACGCATATAAAAAACAACATCTGGCTGGTGTGTGAGCCGTAATCTGAGCCAGCCGTGTGGAAGACGGAGGGTGACAACGTCTCCCGTTTTCTCGTCAGGGCAGAAATGATTTTGATGACAGCGTAAACGTCACCCCTGGGATTACGAAATCACAAAGTAGTCTTGAAGAAAACGCCAAGCACGGGGAGCTAACCCCCTCTCTTTGTAAACTGGGACAAGTATGTATTATGCAGCAGGGAGAATCATAGCAGGTGAAGGCTTTCGCTGACTTATTAAATAGGAGGTAACTGTATTTAGGTCATTTCTTGCAGATGAAGGGATGGGTTACATGCTTGGGGTTAAGAAACAGACGACTATGACATGCGTTTGCAGCGAAGGGAGCCAACAGTGTGAAATAAGCAGTGTGAAATGTGCCACAATGAAATTTGGCCCTTTGATTCAGAATTTACTCACTTTGAAGTCTTTACTTTTGGCTTCTCATGTTTTTTTGTTTGTTATTTTTTTTTTTTGCTAATAACTCACGTCCCTTCAAAAAGGCCAGATTTCAAAACATGCGGTGAAAACTATGACAATATCAACAAAGTGATGACAGATGGACGAGGAAAATTACACCCAAGTACCTGGACATAAAATCGACACGAGCGCTCTCTCTTCTGCAGCTGCAATTGACAGGAAATACAAAAAAAAATTAGGAAAAAAAAATAAAAAATTAACAGCACAAACAAAATTACGCTTAGGATATTTTACTTGTGCTTTCACCATTAGACTTAGATGGACTGCATAAAAAACAGTGTATCTTAATGAGTCCCTTGAGGATCATTCATTGTGCAACAATATCTAAGTTTCATGTTCTGAATTCATTACTGAAATAAATTCCTTTTTCACTGACAATCGGAATTTATTGAGATGTGAATAAAATGTTACCCAGACATTCAATGTTTTTTTATTTCTTTTTCAGAAAAGAAACTGATATCTTTAGATACATTTCTTTTTTTATACCGCAGATAGAATTACGTCCATCTATGATCAAAAACTTCAATCCTAAATCCTGTAACAGGGAATCCTTGTTCTTACACCCGGCTGCGTTTTAAGTGATTTGGTTTTAGACCAGTCGCGCAGTGACAGTTTGCGTGTGTTAACTCGGAGACAGATGTTAAGACCTAGCAAATAATTATTATTTTCATCTCCTGGGATCTAATGATCATTTCCCTCATGTTCTAACAGTCTTTTAAACGCCACTTGAGAAAGCGTAGATTGGCTCTTGTGTGTCTCCTTTCTGATTGATGAACTGCCGCTGTGATCTTCGTGGCATGTTCTCACATCTCGGAGGACAATCTGCAGCTCCGCTAGAGTGCTTACTGATAAAATCCCTGTTTGCCCTAGTTTTTATTAGACAGCCAACCTGAGGAGGAGCGCTAATGTTTTCACACTCGCTCCGTTTTGCAATCACTGAGGTCATTTTGCTCCTGGGAGCACTCCAAGGTTTGGAGTGATCGTACTCCTTCGCCCCTGATCTATGCCTCTCTGCAGTTTTGCCACAGAGGTCTATAAAGGGTTCTTTGCAGTTGATGATTTGATGTTGCACCGACAGCTTTTGTGATCTACAGAGGTCTTATGAACAACGTGCCAGTGTAAGCTACACATTGGAGGTCCATTCCGGTTTAATACCCATCTAGGAAATTAAATCCCTCACTTTGTGAGCGCGCCTAATAAAACAAAGAAAAAAAAACTGTCTCCTGACAAGTATTGGCAGTTTCATGTAAATAAAAATCACATTTTGGATATTGACTTTATTACTACTGTATTTAATGAATTTTAACACAACATAATGTTTGCGTATGGTTCAATAGCCTCCTAAAGGGCATTAAATACCCCTATGGTATTGAGCTATGATAGTTCTGGGAAAACTTGAGCTATATAGACACACTCTTTAATATAGAGTTTGTGATCTATGAAAGTTTTTGTTTGCCTGGAAATACAAGATGTACTTCATTCATCACTAGTAATACCCAGGTAGCGACTGACAAACACTAAGAGGTTATCTCCAGATTATAATCTGTACATAGGCTCATCATCTTTGAATGTGAATTAAGTTGAAGTTATTTAAAACCTGTTTGGAAACAAAAGAAGAAGAAGAGGATTTTCAATGGGTTTTGGCATGTCGACCCACTTGGAGTCAGTCAAGAATAAATGCGGCGAGTCAAACCTGGACTAACATTTTCTATGCTGTTCACAGATTATTTAAAACGCAATTTGTGATCTCTCAAATGTGAGGGGGTTTTCCTTGAACCCAATAAAACCTGTCTCATCTAAAAAGCTGGATGAATAATTACGACTCTCACAAAACATTACTTGATACTTTTCCAATTTACCAAACATGACAAAGGAGACCCTAAGTAAAGATGCATCCAATTTGCCATAACAGTTTCCTAAAAATAGATTAATTAGGGAGAGGGAAAAAGTAACGTTTTTTTTCAAAGAAATGTGAATTTATGACACTACAAAGTGCAAAGTAATGCTGCGAAGCAACTGTGGTTTAATTACACACCATCTTGGCAAAACAGTGTAAACTCATGTGTTAATTAGCCCAGAAATGAGACAGCGTGCAAGTGGGGAAATGCTTCCAGGCGCTCATAAACCTGATTTTGGTTTCATTTTATTTCATTTCCTGGGAGAGCAACCAGGGAGCTGGTTAACGTCTAAACCTTGTCCAGCACTGAAGCGGAAGATAACGCTCAGAGAAATTTAGAACATCTGAGAAATTACATCTAACAAAGACTCCGACAGTGGAAGTCAGTGAATGCACAGGGAATGAACGATTCCAGTCGAGTCCCGATGCAGACGCCGGAGCCGCTGCTTGGCTTTAAGAGCCTGGGTCTGGTACCATGCTAAATCCTAATCAAATTAACAGCAAAGACAACCACTTTCTTATAAAGGAGCCAACATTGTGGCCCACTCCTCTGGAAAAAGTCCCGTTTTTTTTCCGTTAGCCAGTTACCCTTTGATCACGAAAACGACACTGATCTCGGCGTTTGCCAATTCAATCCTTTCATTGTCAGCTGGCAGTGTGTTGTGCTTTGCTGCCCAAAAGGAAAAAAAAAAAAAAGATCTTTAATTCGTTTAGCTCACTCCAGATTGTGTCAAAATGATTGAACTTGAGAGGAAAACATCAACCACTGCCAGAGCAATGAAAGAGTTCTAGAGGAGAGCTTTGAATGGCTTCAACACAAGAAAAGGCTAAAGGGTCATTTTTCTCCAAAGAGCCACTGTGCTGCAAACATTGACGCCATATCTGTGGGTTGAGAATAATTTATCGCTGGGTTTCCCTCTGACCTCTTAAATAAATTATCTCGCCTGTAAAAGCCTTTTCACATTATTCCACTCAATACGGCTGCTGCTTTTATCCTCTACTTTATAGGAGAAACGAAGACAAAAACAATCTCCAAACTGGCACCTCTACCTTAAATGTTTTATTTTATGGGAAACTTCTTTTTTTTTTGAAGTGGTGTTAAAAACTCCTCTTGATCCTCAATGTGAATTTGCTCGTCTTGCTTTACAGCCATCCCTCTCTATTGGAGAAAACTGGCACTAAAATCTCAATGGGGACATCTGTGTCTGTTGCAGCAAAGAAATAAAAAAAATAAAAAAATGCCCTGAAAGTATAAAAAGAAACCTATGAGAGAGCAGGTGGTCCAGCAAATTACTGAATTACATTTTTACTGGTGTTTACTGCTTATAACAGGAATATTATTTATTCCGTTTACTGGACTGTTGTGACTTAGGGAATAAAATAATGAGCTTGCAGTCCAAAAAACATAAAACTGTTTACCTCTATTGTTTAGATCAAGCACAATAAATGTTTTGGCACCAAAGGGAGAAGAAGTCAGTGGGTTAAGTTACTGTGCTTTTGACACATGTTAAATATGAGTAACATCTTCTAAAATTAAAAAAACAAAAAACAATACCGAATAAGACTAAAATACTCATGTAAGCTACTACCTTGCATTGGCACATAAACTTCATTCTTATAAACCTTTCATGAATTTGGATGAAACAAAGAGGAAGAAAAACAGCTTTTTCTGGGGAAATGGTTTCCCATCATGTTAGCCAAACAGAAGCATAACCCTAAAAGAAACTATTACAGTGCGCAAACTTTAGATTAAATCTAAAAAATAATAGAACCACAATAGAATCACAAGAGCTGAAACTTAGCATGGCTGTGAAAGTGTATGTGGCTGAATGGTTTAATTTATTAGATACTAAAAATTTGAATTTTTTTTTAAAGTTAATATTGCAAACAGAGGGGATTTAGGGGCGCACACTGCTATATGGGGGTGATTTGATAGATAAAATCACACTGTCACAGTGTGGGGCTTATTAGGTTTAAACTAGGCTGGGTTTTCTCACTATTAAATCCCGTTAATAGCGATGGGTGGCGCTTATTTGGGTGACACTCCATCCGTTTTAGAGTTTCCTGTAGAAAATAGGAAACTCTTTTAAAAACACTATAACTTATTTTCGCTGGACACTATTTCTGATCGAGGCAGAATAAGAAATTAACTTGAAATTACAACAGAATTTAAGTAGAGAAAATTAATGCGTCAAATAGCTGCTTTTGTTCTCGCACCATAAATATAAACTAATAACTAACTGTAATTCTTTGACTGATGTCATGGTAAGTAGGTCAAAATCCATTAAATTTACCTTCGAACACAAGTGGCGTAAACTCTCTGGAATTGTTTTATTTTTATTCTAACCCCTGAAATATGTTGATCTGAACAGTCGTGACAATAAGTGCAATAGGTCATTGTTTCCTGCGGGTTATGTTTATCCAGCCTGTTAGACTGTCAGGACATATTTAAAGGCAAAGGAAAAGTGAATTAAAGGGGAACCAAAAAGAAACCAAAGGTTCCCTTCGGTACCTTGTTGAGGCTCCGCGCTGCGCTGTCTTTCCCACCCGGCGTGAGATTCCGCAGCTGGACGTCGAGCAGATCCACCAGCTGAATCATGGCCCTCACCGTAAAGGTGATGTCGCCTGCCTGAAGGTTGGTCTTGGTTTGCTCTGCCAGCTCTCTGGCGATCACAGCTGCTGTCTCTCCGGCTTTTATCTGGGGAGGAAAAAAAAAAGTACTGTAAAGAAGACACCAACACGCATTATTCCTGAAAAAGAAATATGAGGTATCCTCTCTTAATATTCATGCCCTTCTCTCTGGCTACAAGGGAATACATGATAAATTGGAATCTACAAGTATTTACCCCATAAAATAAATACAGTTTGACCTGCAATTTTTTCCCCCAACTGCTGTAATATTGCAGACAATTAATGTGTGTATGCAGAGATGTGTGCTGTCTCACAAAGCTGAGTGTACACCGGGGCAAGATATTATATCTGCACGCAATTATGAAACTATTGAGGGAATTTCCCCAGACAGCATTACACTTTATGAAACTAATGCAAAACATATAGCCTTTGGAGTGTTATATATATATATATATATATATATATGTACACATTTATATATATTTCTCTAGTTTAGAGAAATGTTTAAATAAGCTGCAGGATAACAAGATTATTCCAGTTGCATGGATCATACAGTAGCACAGTGATGCCTCTGGACAGGGAAATTTCAAGTATGGAATTATGTAATCTGTAGTAACCAGAGTAGAAAAAAAAATCTCACCAATGTACATTAATTTTAACAGACAACTACAATACACATGCACACACACACACACACACACACACACACACACACACACACACACACACACACACACACACACACACACACACACA
>CAEGAF010073632.1:0-14881 GCA_903067075.1 Micropoecilia bifurca | reverse complement strand
TTGGTGGTTTTTGGCGCCCCCTACCGGTTACCTATAAATTGGATGAGAAACCAAAAATTCCACACAGTTGGTTCAGCGCTCTGTTGTGGTAAGTCAACAAACCCGGTTCTCTTCTAAAATGGTGTTGGAGGTTTGTTCAGGAGGGCGACTGGAATCTTGTTACATTGCACAGCGCTGTGGGTTGACCGGTAGAGAGGCTGACTGCGCCATGTGTGTTTTGTCGGCCACTGATTACAGGTAATTATGTTATATTAAATGTCGGTAATTTATCTAGTCAGATATGTGTATCAGTTTGTCAGTTGGTTTGCTGCAGTTATCAGTTTGTCAGTTGTGTTCGCCATTCTGTTTGTTTGTTGGTTTCTATGGCAACATGACATGTTTCTTTTCCACTAATTCCCAGATAGCTTTTAATGACTGTTGTTGTATTTATTGTTCATATTTTTTTATTTATAATCTAAAACTATACGATCAAATGGCCTAGAAAATATGTCAGAACTAACTATAATTGTTTATGAATCACACAGTTGGTTCAGCGCTCTGTTGTGCGCTGTGGGTTGACCGTAGAGAGGCTGACTGTGCCATGTGTGTTTTGTCGGCCACTGATTACAGATTTCAATAAACCACCTAAAAAACAACTAACCAGCCTCCGAGTGTGCATAACAGGACGGATGGGTGAAAGAACCAGAGCTGTCACATTTGTTTATAATCCTTGAAAAGTTCGACCATTTCAGATTTTACGTTTTAGGAGTTTATTAATCGTTCGAGTCTCGATTGGTTTTGTCTGATCGGATGTAGTGGGAACGCGACGCTTCTGCTCCTCCATTACAACACTGGAGACGAGAGCACGAACATTGTGTCCGTGTTTTCAATATTCCCCTTTTACAGGTAAAGCAACTTAAACATAAGGTGTAACTTTAAAGCTATTTAGTATGTTTGTTGAATGAACAGGGAGCTTTGTGGTAGCTGTAATAATTATAGGTTTCTTAAAGAGCTACTATACTAAGCTCCTAGCTAGCTGCGTTCTGTGTTTGCTAGGTTTGTTTTACTGTGCCAGCACATGTGACAGTGTAATGTTTGAAACTGTTTTGAAATATTACAACACTGGAGACGAGAGCAGTAACATCGTGTCCGTATTTTCATTATTCCCCTTTACAGGGGCGTAACATTTCCATTAAACAAATTTATTTTCGAATTGTGAAATCGCACAACTACTTTGATATTTCCCTTCCCTCTGGACAGAACTCTAAACATGCAAACACCCACTCTAAAGTTGCAAACATCTGGGGACATACATGTGTTGTAGGAATGTCCCAATCAAATTAATCAGTGTCAAGAAGTTCATCGATTTCCTTTTTATTATTGCTATGCGGACCTTTATGCTTGTCTGTCACCACCAATCCCAGTAAAATGCATTGAAGACCGTGTTTGTCACATGGCAAAATGTGATCAAATTTAAGAGATATAAATACATTGATGAAAGACAGGAAATCAAATCAGTTCATAAGTCCAGATGTACTGCATGTTTTTCTTCAATCAGGAAAGTAATAGCAACTTCCGATACAAACACAGACTCTGGCTGTAGGCGTAGAGGAAGAGAAGAGTTTAGAGGGCTTTTTTTTTTGGAGAATAGAAGCACAGCAATAACCGGCTTGGGGTCAGCAGGAAGCTTTGTTCTACCTGGAACTGAAAGCCTCCTCATGAGATCGGCTGAAAGGCCTGAACCTTCTGACCTGAAAGATGACTAAAGACGGAGTGTTTCTGAGAAGGGGGAGCATTGAGTGCAAGGTGGACTATTTTGAGACATAAAAACATTTTATTGATGAGGTTATTCCAAATTTTTTCTCTAGATAATCCTGCCATAATGCAGGAGTTGTGTTTAAAGCCTGGTTGAACTGCTTTGATATGATTGCATTTATGTATTCACACCAGAAACTCTCATATGGCTGTAATTCAGCTAAAAACATCCACAAATATCTTACTAAATATTTAGTTTAGCCTTTAGCCTGCCCATTTCCAAATTTAAATAAATAATTAAAGAGAATATATTACTGCATTCATTAGTTGTTTGCTTAGCTTTGCGAAACACATCAGTATTTTAATTTTACTCAGATAAAAATGCCATATAGTTGAAGATACCCTAGTAAAAACCAGCCCCTTGTTCTATGCTTCACTTTGTACATCAAATTTGGACCCTTGACTATTGAGAAATAATAGCTTTCTGGAGGCGTGTACTGTTTTGAGGTTTTAAATTTTACCCAATTGCTAGCGTGTTATATGTGCAAGTTTGACGGCATGAAGCTGAAGTCCGCTGTAAGCAACGGTCCTCCACATAGACATAATATAAGGATCTATGGTTCTCCACTGTAAATACAGTAAGGGCTAAGCTGAACGAGGCGGATGTTAATGTGAATTCGATATTTGGAAGCGTTGTCATTGACAACGGCTCCATTGACTTCTTGAATTCTATTGGCAGTTGGCAGAAACTTTAAGGTTGCATTACCGCCACCTACTGGTAATGAGTATGGTTCAAATTAACTTATATAAATTAAATGTCTTCATTTATATAAATATTATCATATTATGTTACACAACTTTGTTGATTGACAGAACCTAAAAATTTTATACTTTTGCTATTTGAATTTGCTTTGTTCACTTCCTTTGCTAAAAACAGGCGGACTACAATTCTGAAACAGCGCAGAAAAAGCAACGTCATTGTTCACAAATTCTTCTGTTCGCTGATCGGACCGGTTGAAATTCTATTGGAAGAAATTAAGTAAATGGGAGAAAGCCCAGACTTTCTGTAAAGCGAGATTAGAGTCAACCGGAATAATGTAGGAATGCAATGGTCAGGCTGAGCTAAAGATACAAGCTAACCTTTAGCAGCGTAATTAGTAACTTTGATTCACAATACCATACAAAATAGAGAAGCTGTAGAAGTAGTTTTTAGCTACTAATCATGTTTATTTTTGGCATTACCAAAATTCTACAGAAAACTAGGATGTATGGCAGGTGATAGGCTAATACTTTAGTAGTAGCGTTTTTCTTAATAACATTAGACCGTTGATATGAAGACAGTGCCATGATAGTAGATGGAAAGGACCTAAATGCAGAACAAAGCTGTGGCTAACTAGCGAAATGTGTTCAAAATAGAAACTTGCATGTTGAGAAGGCAAGAGATGAACCATGGATTCAGATAGGCAGTCTGACAGAAGGATCCAGAAGACAGCAAAAAAATTCAGGAACTCAAATATGCCACCGTTTTAGCACTTCCGCATTATTTTTATTTATTTTTTTGCCACATAGAACACTTCCGGTCACTCGGTCCTTACTGGATTTGCCAACAGTAACCATTAATGACGTTTATCGGATTATTCAAGCAGCTTCAATAGCTCCAACGTTCAAAAAGGACAAGGGTTTTAAGTCTGCAGTTTCATAAAGGATTTCAAAGGTAAGTGAATGTTTTAAGTTCTCTGAAATGCCTGTATGTGTGTAACACAGCTAAGATAGCCAGTCTCACTTAAGTGCTTTGTAAATGTTACGTGTTTGTACAATGTCATTTATTTACCCCAATGTCTTGAACAATGAGGTAGGACTCGTGACAGTTAGGGCAGAGTGCTTTAGGTCCATGAGGATGAGCCAAAAGCCTCATTTGTTGAGCGTAAAGGAAAGTGGCCCAACTTGTTCATTGTTCATTTCACAGTTGTCTTTTAAGAAGCAAATAGAACTTTCATTAAGTATTTTTTATATATATGAGAGGTGCCCAATCATTTGATCTCAGAAAGTTTTTAAATAGATCTTGGCAGTAGAATCTTAAGGAGACGGACTGAACGCTGCCAGGAGGTGGACACGAACACATCCCTTTTGTTTGACGGTTTTAACATCCGAAATGTTTATAACTTTATTCATTAGAAATAAAAATATCTCATAAAAAAAAAGACCGGATAAAACAATAAGCACAGTAGTTAATATTTCAACAATATGCTGCACAGTTGTGTTTCAGTTTGGTTAACAAAAACCAAAGACCAATTCATTGACAGGTAACGATCAGAACAGGTGTTTACATTAGCTAGTCAACCACCAATACATTCAGGCGACCACGCACACACACTTACAATCACAACAAAGCAATTACACGTTTTACACACATGTAAATTCTTTTTTTTGTTTTTATGAAACTACCATTTGATTTTTAAGTAGTGCATATTCGCAAAGATTTTTCTTAATGCAATACGTATATATTTTCTTTTGCTTGCTACTCTGAGTGTGTCCTTTCAGCACATTATTTTTTGTCTTTATAGTCCAGCTTGATAAAAAAATGTCTTGACGATAATTTAAATAATCAGCTCATCACGATTACTCCTATTAATTCTTTAAGCCCTACTACACATAGTCCACTTTAGCGCATGTCCTCATCTAAGCAACTAACATTTTGATTGAATAAAATGTATAAAGCATTTTTGTACATGCCTGTGTGTATGCCAACACAATTACTTTTGTATATTCATTTCTCATTTATGACATGTCTTCTTTTCACAGAAGCACCTTGTATAAAGGTGTGACCAGTCATCTTCACCCTCAGGATTAATGAGGTGTACCAGTGACTTACTCCACAAGAAGCACCAATGATTACTACAATGGCCCGTAATGTTTGTCTTGCTGACTCCATGTTTGGTCCAGTACAAGAGGGAAGTGTGGTATCTTATCAGTTGGCAGCGAGGACAGTTCCCAGGACCCATCCACACCATGATGCACCTCCTCCCCCACAGCTTCCACTGTCCCAATTACAGGCTTAGGCCGTCCACCTGTGCTTATGTCTGTTCAGAACATGAGCACCATCATATGACATCCCTTGAGAAAACCTTAGAGATGGCTCACCAAATTGAGAAGAGCACGCAGGAGCAGAGTTTCTGTGCAGAGTGGCACCAACTGAGAAAGTGCCGTGTTACCTCGACAAGATTTAGAGAGGTCTGTCACACCAGGGGTGCAAGGAGACGAAGCAGACCACAAAAACTAATCAGAGGCAAATGTAAAGAATCGGGTAATGGGAAGCAGCTGTCAAGGGGAGGTGGATATTAAACCAAAACGAAGCCTGATAAATAACTTGAGAAATAAATACAAAAGTACAAGAAACAAAATACCAGAATAAAGACGGAAACTAAATATAAAGGAATTACCAGATACTACAAGACCTAATTAGACAAAATATGGCAAGACCTGTAAAGCAATAATAAAGGATACAAACACAAATGAAGACCAAACCCCCACAACACCTCAGGGTTGTGATAGACAATCTGAATATAGGAAGAAGAAAAAAAAAGTGATGTCTGAGGCAAAAATGTAATCTAGAGCTTGGTAACTAGATTTCTACACCACTGTTTCTAAATATCTCTGTATCCAGAAACTGAGATAATACTCTCAGGAAAGCTTTTGTTTAATCTTATCACCATATCCTCTGTTTTAGAGGATAAGAGGTGCAAACTCAGCAGTAGCCATGTTTATCCCTGAAACCTGAGACGTACCCGTCACTACACACACACACACAAAGTCTAACACACCCATATTACAGGCCTTGCTGATCTTACCTTAGCTCAGGTCCACATTGCTGAATCACATTCCAGGAGACAAAACAGTTTCTGTGTTTACAGCGGCGATGCCTGAAATAGAGGGAAGCCTGCTGCTGGGGAAGAGCGACAACGATTAGCTGTAACTGCAGAGAATTCAGTGGGAAATGTCAGGTCTGCCTCTGAGGCGTAAAAGGTTGTGTATTTATGAAGTTTAAAGAAATGTCTGGTCAGCTGCTGTTGTCTGCAGAACCAGCATTGACCAGAAATACACACTTGAATGAGCAGCTTCTGTCCTCCAATTGCTGACAGTATTTTTGTGTCTCTTGCTTTGTGCTTATTTCTGTTTATGCTGCATAATTTTCACATGATTTGAGCTGTTTTTCTTATTTAATGGAAAGATAGCAACTGCGTAATTAATTGCATGTTTTTGACAGCGGAATATTGACAAAGTTTTGCATACATTTGTAATGGTATTAGTAAGCTACTGTCTTACTAAATATCATGGAGAGTCCTCTCATTTTAATATGTAGTTAAACTGGTGCCCTACCATTTGTTTGACAGAAAAAAAATGTAACTGAAAAAAAAATTTTGATAGTCAAAAAAATATTCAAAAACAACTTTTCAGATTCCAGTTTTTTTTCCCAATTGTGTAACTTTTTTCCAATTTCAAATCTTTTTTTTTTCTGTTTCACATTTTTGTCTCCAAACAAACTTTACAGCCTCAATTTAGCTCCATAATTTTCTATCAGAAACAAACTTCTCGATTGAATAAAACCTATTTTCAATGTAAATCTGCCCTGGGATGAGAATAATTCTTGACATAACTACAGATGTTTTAAAAATAATTACATTAAACATTTCTAACAATGAAGACACAGGACGGCATCCAAAACGGGATAAAGAAGAGCAAGTTGCGGCTGTTCTGAAAACACAGGTGGAGAACAGGTAAAAGCCTGGCTGATGTTGACACACACCCTGTTTACAAAATCAGCTCATCTGCAAATACGTTCGCATTGGTTTTTCGACTGCCGTTGATTCCTGGGGAAAAAAATAATCCCAGTGTAACAAACTGCTTTATCTCATGCAAAAGAGGAACTGCGCCTTTCACGCAAACAGAAGGGAGGTCAGGGACTGGCTGGGGAACAGGTGTTCCTGCTGCTGCATGGCCTATTGCTGACTTTGGGGGTGGGTGTGCGATGAGGAAGTCATCTCAGCTGCCTGGCTGTTGCTGTTGTCGGCTCACCTGTGTGTGCGTGTGCACAGGTGACAGGACATAACGAGCGCGGTGCAGACAGCCTGTCTGTATGGAGCAGTCTTCAGCGTACAGCGGCAGCATACTGATACTGATAAGGCGGAGAACGTTTATTATGTGTGAGTGTGTGGACAACAGGAGGCTGCACAATTGGACCTCCGCTTGACAGAGACCAAAACTCGGATTAAATATGTTCCCGGCTTCCTGGATCACCTGTTTGAGCATTTGCAGAACAGGAGGAAAGTATTGAATTTAAAACAAAATAAAACAGAGAGCCCTGAAGGGTTTATTTATAGCTAGTGATAACTATGTCTGTGATAGAGTAACACAAAGTAGCGCTAACAGTTGAAACCAGTTATTTATTGTTGAGCACAGAACTTTTTTTTCTCAGGGATTCCTCACTCCTGTAGGGAATGTGTTTAATGTCATTATTCTGTGTTTAATGAAAATATAACGGTCTTCAAAATCAGTGTCCTTGCTAACATTTCATTAGTATTTGATAGATTTGCTTCATAAACTGTAACGTTGCTCTTTGTAATCACCAATCCAAAACATTAACTTTGTCTGTCCATTCGTAACTGCCATCCATTTTAAAGGCCCTTTGAAGCCAAAGCTGTAATGTTCCTGCAATATTTCCACAAAGTGAAGCGCACCAGTCCCTCCTCTGGCAAAACAACCCAACAGCATGACACTGTCGCTCCTGTATGTCACAGCAGGGATGGCTCAGTTGTAGTTTAATCAGAAACGTCTCCTAAAATGAAGGTCTTTGTTCCTGAGGTCGCGTTCGTGTGTCTTTTAGAGTAATGGCCTCTTCCTTCCTGAACGTCCTTCCAGCCCAAGTCGGTGCACGACTTGTTTCACTGTGGACACCAGCTGCATTTCCATAAAAAATGTGGGTAAAAATGTTGGTAATATTCCGTTAATGTAAAAAAAAAAATAGAAAAGAAAAAACAACAATTTTGCAATTGTGGTGTTTCCACTAAATAACGATTGCAATTAAAAGAAATCACTTTGTTCATGTTTTACTTCATTAAAAACATGCCGCATCATCATGCCCATCATCCTCCTAACGCTTCCTGTCGTCTTTTCCGGGAGTAGGAACATCTGGTTGTTGCTCATGTGACACTAAAATGTGTTTCCTTTGCAGCTTTTTCCAAAACACATGAATTTTGATACGGTTGGAATTATTTTCTTTTAAATTGACACGTTCCCTTTTAGCACATTTATTTTCTAAATTCCAATTGCAGATTGCTGCACTAGGAAGATTAGACACAAACAAGACGAGCAACTATCATCAAGATGAATCGAACTTGTATTACACGGAAAACTTTGAGTCGTCAACGTCTGCTGGAGAGAGTTTCAGATTTTTTTTTTTATTTGTAAGCCACAGCAACAGATGTGAATGTTCTGAGTTTTCTAGTTTCCCTGTCGCTTTGAATTTTCCAACAATTTTTTCCAGCTGCAGCAGAGACCAAGGTGACATTTCTGCTTCTGAGGCTAGCGCTCTGCTCTGATCACTGAGTGAGGCTGAGCCAGCTGACCAGCACTGACTCTGCAGGGTGGTTGGCCAATAAGTGCTGCTCAATGTGTGTGTGTGTGTGTGTGTGTGTGTTGTGAGGCTGCGATGGTAGTTAAGAGTGGAAGGTGGTCCAGCAATAAAGCCAGCAAGCAAAGATGAGGTCAAAGGGCACGGATGTTGAGGGGGAGCCAAATCTACTGACAGTGCGAACTTTTAACACACACACAGAGAAGCAGTGAACTGCTGCTTGAAATATATCAATACTGCTCCAGTTCACTGCCTAGTAACTGTATATAAGTTTAGATCTTTATAGTTGATATATATATATTTTTAAAACTCAGTGTATTTTGTTAGGTTTTTTTTTTTTTTTACAAAAAAGTACATATGTGTACATACTTGTGAACTAAAGACAGAATCAGAACTTCTGACCAATACAGGCACGAGTTGCGTTTCCAATGACCGTAGAATTTTGACATTTTGAAAATAAATTTGCTTAATGGAAACAAGGCAATTTAAATCGGAGGATGATTTAAATTGCCTTGTTAGAACGAGTTTTTTAGTTAGAACGAGTTCCTGTAAGAATGTTGGTGGTCTAAAACCTAGTCTTTGTACAAGCACAGATGCAACAGGCTCACTTTGATAATGAAAACATCAGCACACATTGCGTCTATGAATCACAAAGACTACCAGCTACCAGAGGTCTCTTTTTTTTGCGTGGCATTGCTGAAACACACGATCATTGAGTGAACTCAAACAATGAGAATCTGCACACCAGCTTGTGGTGTTTATTATTTCTTTGCCATTTGGGTCATTTAAATAGAAAGCATAGAGTTTATGGACTACTGAGCAGATGGCTAAGTGTTCCTGCAGTTCAAAATGATGTCACAATTTACTGGCAGATTGTGGCTGATCATAAGAGACATAACATTTGAGTACAAGTTCTAAAGGTATAACGTAATTTCTGCTCTTCTAATTCGTCGGCTTTAAAATACAAGTAGAGAGATAGACAGGGAGTCTTGCTAGAATTCAGAAATACAGTAGACCCAGAAGGCGCAAACAAGTTGGCTTCAGTTCTAAGACCCAGCCTGAGCAAAGCACCACAAAGCAATCCAACACTATCTCCCACCTACACAGCAGGCAGAAGACAAAACAGCGAGTGTGTGAACAATCTGTTCCCTGTTCTTGGTTCTGATGAGCTGTTTCACCGTCTGACGAAGCCTATTGAGCTGCGCTGACGCCAAATGTCTCCGAATAATGGGCTTTTCTTTGCCTACCTGTTATCTCTTTGAAGAACCAAACGATCTGAGCAGGAGGCGCCTCCAGGTGTCTGAAGGATCTGTGATTGGACATGGAAGTGAAATGAAGCTACATGAAGGAATCTGAAACAGTGATCACCAAGCAGGAGATCTGATTTAGCTTTTTTTATTTTTTTAGTTCTGCTTAACAAATATCTCCCAGTAATTAGAACACGGCATCTGCTATGTTACGTTTCTAATAGATTTGCTTGATTTTTGTTTTTTTGCAAGGTTTTGGATGTCAATGATTCCCAACTACATAGGTTTGACTGAACGATTCCATCACATGAAGATGGTTTGGCTAAGTATGCTGCGTTTTGGGGAAATTGTAGTCTCTTTTACAGAAGAGATGTGTATTCAACACATTCGAATTACACACGTTTTCGTGAACTGCGCGACATGCTATCTCCTACTACTTCCTGTTGTCTTTTTCAACGTTTTCATCCGTAGTAACTTTCAATTGTTGATCATGTGGCTCGTGTGATGGGGAAAAAAATGTCTAAGTTGCAGTTTTAAAAATTACATATATTACTATACGGCTGAAAAAATTACACCATTGTAGTGCAAAATCTTTGAGTTTCTACTAAATTAGCACATTTATTTCCATAATTTCAATTTGCACAACTTTATGGCTAATGGGTACACATAACACAGCATCTTCCCTGTAATTGCTAAAGAAAAGCATCACCATAGCATGATGCCACCTCCTCCATGTGTCACAGCGGAAATGTGGAAAGATTTCATCCAATCAGACCATTTTCTTCTGTGCTAGCTGTGTCTTCTACATACTAAAAAAGTATAAAAAGTACCAACAAAGATTTAGTAGGTAGGTAGATTTGATGTTGGGTACAACAGCCTTCACTGGAGTGGTTTATGCTGTATGAATCCTTGCACAAGGCATGTACAAAGTTTTTGTTTTTTGTAAGCTGGTTGAAGTTTTGTGTCAAAACAGCCACAGTTGAGCTACTCCAGGAGGCTCCGCATGTCTGGATTGGATGCACTTCCTAAATCACTTGCAGCCACTTGCGCCTGCTGTCACGAGTTCACACAACTTTGTCCCGATCAAAGACAGCCGCTGACGGTGAGAAATTAGTTGGCGGTCATCCGGCACTCCGAGTCCCAGCAAAGACTTCTTAAGTAATGTTTGAAGAGCAGCTGCAGCGGCTTGTTCAAAGAGGTCTGTCAACAGCAACAGGGACTCTGACTTAAACTGTCTTCCTGTTGATCTTTTCTCCACGCTGGAAGACGATCTCTGCTGAAAGCCACCAATGAAATAGTTAAATGCTTAAACTTTTTTTCCATGTTTTTTAATTGGTTGTAATTTATGTTTGACTACGCAAAACAAAACCTGGAAACACGTGTCTTGTGAAATTCAGTAGATGGGTTTCAGTGTCAGGGCGCCACCAAAGTCGAAGTTTAACTCAGACAGAAAAAGCTAACCCTTTGTCATAAAATGGTGGAGGCTCCCTTTATAAACTCATTCATGTCCAATAAATGTTTTGTATGTATCTGTTTAATCTCTGTCTGTTAACACCAAACCGGGCATTTTGACACTAGAGGACTGCTTGTAGACCGGTAACTTTGCTGTCAACATGTAAAACTCTACTTAAAAAAACTAACTCAACTTTGCCTGAGATTTCTCTTCAAAATATTCCTCAAGAGTTCAAAGACATTTTTTGTAGTATATATTAGAAATTGTAGAGGAAAGCAACGTAGCAAACAAGCTAGCAATGTACTAGCTTCAGAATGTAATGTTAGCATCCTAGTTCGTTCGTCTTGAGGGGAAATTTCTTCAGAATTTAGCAGAATGGTGACCAAAAGTATTGCAACACTGACTGAATCAGTGTTGAATATTATTTCAATAACTGAGGGGAAAAAAACAAACATTGAACTTGACTTAATGGAGAATACATAAGCTTGAATACTTTTCCAAGCTGCTGTAGCAAAGGGTCATGAATCCAGTTGCATTTTTTTTACATTTCTTGTAAAGCTAATGTCATGAATCCTGCGTGACAATACTGTACACACCCATTACCAATGATTATGTTGGTTCTTGTGTTCTCAAGAACCAACAGCTGCGTAATGGATACAGGCAGCAGCTGAAAGTGAAATCCAGATTTTAATTTTGAGCAACATTACGCTGATGCAGCATAAAGCCTTCCACGGATCAGCGAAGGTGCATTCACTCGGGTCCGCTTTAATTGAATTAACTGGGGTTTTAGACAACAGGGTGGCCGAAGCCACGTGCGACGTTCACGTTACACACTGGCAGTTTGTCTAAGCGGCAGCAACTGGCAAGTGAAATTCAATTCTCTGTGTGGCAGCTACATTTAGACCAGGAAACACAGGGTGAGCGGTTCAGCGGCTGTAAAGGATTGAAAGGCTGGAGACTGACTGAGTGGGAGCCACTTAAACAGGTCATTACTGTGACCCCATGGAGCCACAGGGTCCTGCCATTCATCTGCTGCTGCGGGAGAAAAAAAACAGAAACCACACAAGACGCTGAGCGGGTTTAGTTGTTTTGTGTTTTTTTAATGGAATGTATCTTTTCGAGGTATGAAAATAAATCTCCGTGGAAATAAGAAATTGGACAGTGGTTCCTAACAGTGCGGAATGATGGAAACAGGAAGGCATGTCGGGGAAGCATCGCGCCGGCCGCGTCAGATAAAGGGCACGGCTTTGGCCCTGTGTGGAAGATGACAGCAACACAGAGGCATGTGCTGGATCAACTGCGGTACGCTGGCGAGTGGTGGGTGACCCGCCCAGGAAAGAGGAAACATCATGAGCCACAGCGAGATAAAATACGTCCTGGTGGAACACAAGACATTTCTGAAGCCTCTGATTGACATGTGGCACCGACTGTTGCTCTGCACCGCCACCTTTATATGTATTAATATGTTTACTTCCTCATAAAAATTCTCCCATGCCTTCAATCTGTTAAGCACAGAAGTGATTTTCTTTCCAAACATTCAAAAACGGAGCTGCAACAGAGACTGATTTGGATAGTTGTGTCCTTTTTGCAATTACTAAAATGTAAAGCTTGTTTCAAATGGTTGCTGTTCTGTTATTCGAGTCATACAAAAACTGTCTGGATATAATTATAAGTAATGAATAAGGATTAGCTGTCCCTCTTCAGTAAATTGCTACAAATCAGCATGAGACAACTTGAAACAGAGACTAAAGAGGTTAAATTATGGAGATCAGGAAAACCTTTTCCCTTTATGACCATCAATATTATCAAATGACTTTGTCATCTTGTATTATGATGGAGTTATTTAGGACCCTGTCACACCAGGAGTGCTATCAACAAGAGTTAGTTTAAGGAATTGACACCAAATAGTTGGCAAGGTGAATATTGGCTGGCTAGGCATCACTTTTGCTTTATTTTAAAATGGTTCTACAAATGCATTCCAGGTTTGTGTTCAAACCCAAGTGAGATTTTAAGGATTCGTTAAGGCTAATTGCATTGCTAAGCAGGAAATTGCAATCCAAGCTAATAGCTTTTAGCTTGGTATTTGGCCAAATAAGCAATAGCAACACTGTCAGAAACAGCTTGTTTGACAATACAGATTGTCACACTGTTTATGGACAGCTATTGGTAAGCTAACAAAGCAAACAGCTAGGAAGCTAGATTAGCTGGCTACAGAGCTACATTCTGCCACAAAGGAAAACAAAAAGTGACAGTTGAATAAATAGCAAACTGCTCAATTGCCAATTCTTACCCTATTTTGTATTCCCACGCGACTATTTTGTCGTTCTACTCTTTCTTTTTGTACCTGTTCACGCTCTTATAGTTGAGCAATCCCTTTTATTGAAACTATTATGTTATCCTTGTTATCCAAGAACAAGTCAACATCTCACAAGTGCAACAAACAGTTGGACCTGAGCTAATTGGAAACCAACCAAACGCATCGTAAGCCAATAAAGCCAATCATTCAGATGCTAACTTATTTCAACAAATTCCTAGTTTCTGTTGCCAAGAAAGAGCTTTGGCTAAATCTCCTAATCAGAGGAGCCCCATGTCATGATAACATTTTGTTGATGGTGACAATTCTGGTGTGGTTCTGATCAGTCACGGTCTAACTAAGTTTAATGTAAGGTCATGTTTCCACTAAGATTTAATCCAAGCATTGAAACGGTCTCTGAAGCAGCTCAGTTTTTGAAATAATCACCATAACCCTATTGTCCAAGGTTAAAAAGCCAGAGTACACCCATCGCTTAAGAACATATCAACAGCTTTCCCTTCAATTTACAAATGTAGCAAAATAAAGTTGCGGAAAGCAACCGAAGCACACAATGGAAACACTAAAATACACAGTTGAAATCAAGCATATAAAACCAACCGTCAATCCGCAGAGCGCAATCATTTTCTCGATCTGTACATGTTTAATGAAGAGAGGAATACTGCGCAACAAGAGAAATGTATCAAATGAGTCTTTGGCTCTGTTAGAAAATAAAACCAGAAGCATTGACGCATCTTATCCATAACGAGCTGGTTAAACTTAATGTTTTACCCCAGGGAACGTTGATAGAACGTTCCCTAAAAGCTACAGGAAGGACCGGCGTGTCGCCGGGCCAGCCTTTCCTCATCATCTTCTCTTGAAAGTTTCAGGCTTAGTAACCTTTAGGGAACATCACCAAATGTTGCCCTTGAGGTTCCAATTCGTTAGATAGTCCAAGTCGACCGAATGCTTACCTCCAGTGACTCACCCTTGACATTCAGACAACGTTTTTTATATATATAAAAAAATATATACACATCTAATAAATAAGGGACAAAACCCATTGCACGGTAGAATACAGATGTTTTCTCACATGCTTTTAGTCCATCAGTCTTTTGTGAAGCAAGTCTCTGTACTGAAAAGAGGAGTGAGGGCTGGTGTGTGGAGACCACATCGTGAATTGGGGTGGGGGGTGTTCAGTTCTCCTGGAGAATGGAGCTTGGTGAAGCAGCAGCAGGGGGAGATGAAGCCTGGGTTCATTGTCTTCCTCGGCTGAGTGTTAAATTCACCTGCGGATAAGAATCAATTAGACTGATTGTGGTTTACACAGAGAGGCAGAAGAAAGATAAAACCCCACTCTGGCCACAACAATAGAACCGTTTTTACTAGGGATGTGCCGATCAGGTTTTTTCCTGCCGATCCCGATACCGATCACCCCTGAAGGCCGATCGCCGATTCCGATCCCCGATACCGATCACATAATTATTATTTATTTATTTTTTATTATAAACACTACTGTTACATTATGT
>CAEGAF010073615.1:0-15098 GCA_903067075.1 Micropoecilia bifurca | reverse complement strand
TAGAAATGAATGGAAGTCAATGGAAAGTCCCCACTTAGATAGCAGCGTGAGACTGTGTGTGTGTGTGTGTGTGTGTGTGTGTGTGTGTGTGTGTGTGTGTGTGTGTGTGTGTGTGTTTACCATTGAGTTCGCAGCCCACCAGCTCCATGCGCAGGGTGCAGGCCTTGCGACACACAACAGGGATGATGCGGATGTACTGTGCGATGATCGGGGGGTCGAACAGGTTGGTCTTGGTCCCGTCGTTGTCCACGTTCCCCGCAAAAATCTGGGAACGAGGAAGGCGTTGGAAAACCTTTAGTTGACCCGCCATGCTTTATTCTGAAAACTGCGGAAGCTCGGTCAGATTGGACGAAGCGCTTCTGCAAACAATCACTTTCAACTTTAAATTTACAGTAGGTCTGAGAGTTAACTATTAACTTTTGGGGCTTTTTAGACTGTTTTCAAACCATTATGACAATATGAGGCCTGCATCGCGACAAAAATGTACCAAAGAAACCTGTACATTTTATGCAGTAGTAAGCTTTTGTGCACAGAATAGCATTGTACAGTGGTGAAGATGAACGTAATCCAGCCAACTGGTAATAAATTTGCACTTACCTATGATAGATGCAAAAAAGCTAGCTAGCTACAAAGGGTTTGTTGGCAGTTAGTTAGCCTTGGCCTCAATTCAGAGGGCAATTATGACGATGACATAACATGACAGAGAAAATTTATATAGAATAGATTAGATTAAATTTTAGACGTGTGATTAACATTTACAAGACCAACTTACATTTTTAAAATGAATTTAAGACATTTATTAAGGCTGGAGTTTTAGATACATGAATTTAAGACTTTTTTAAATGAGATGGCAGCCGTAGCATCTCTCAGTCAGAATAAAGTGTTCAGGTGAATTTTATTTTGGGATGAAAAAGATGAAAAAGGGTCTGATTACAGATTCCTGCCACAGTTTTTAGTGTGTTTCAATTCAAATTCAAAATTTGTTTGATCCAAAAAGGAAATTAAATTATTTTAAATAAAATTAGAACATTTATAATTTTTTCCATTCCACTATTATGGAATAGAAAAATTTTATTGCGTATTAAAACCTACAAGGTAGGTAGGAACAATGGCATGTTTTCAACTTTTCTTATTCCAAAATAATTCTAATTCATAAAGAATTGCAAAAAAGTTGTAAATAAATCAAGACTGCCTCTTTCCTAAAATCTTTCCCTTTTCCTTTAACTGATCTGATTTACGCTGATCAGTATGGAACCTCCTTAAAATCAGCGGTGCTACGTCTCCTCCCTCACGTCCTCACCTGGTCCTTTCTCTGTCCTTCGGTCCTGTACATGGTGAATGTCCTGCCGTCCTGACTGGACGCCACTTTGAAGGCCTTGATGAATTCATGTGTGCCGATGCGACTGGCTCCCTGCGTCACGACGCCCGTGAAACGCATCGTCCTGTGCATGTTGATCTACAGACAGATGACAGGGTTTTTATTTTCATAGCAGGTCGAGTCAGGTTGAGGGTTAAGCGCTTGAAAGGGGAAGACGAAATGGAATTAAACAAACCGTCTTTCCAGTGTTTAACAAGTTAAGGATAGAAAACCTTGAATTGATTTGGCGACTGTAGTTCATCTTCCATTAGTATGGGTCCAAGCTGCTCATGTTACACTGAAATGCAGGACTGTGCTGACCTGTATCCAGGGGTTCTTGTCATGAGGAGCGGCGCTCCAGGCGTTGACCAGTCCCTTGGTGTGGAGGCGGGCCAGCTCCGTGCCCCAGCGCTGCAGGCCCAGCATGGTGTAGCGGATTGACGAGGCCGTGATCTGGGACTCGGCGATGCCCCCGCCCTCCATGCCGAGGAGAGAAATACAGCCTGAGGAAGAGAGACGTGTGAACGCCAAGCCTTGAAATATGGCAAGCGATGAAGTAAATTCTTGGTTTTTGATTTAATTTTTGGAGAATTTAGATTTTGTGATGTCAGCACTCCCAGTATCTTGTTTGACCAGAGCGTCTGTTTATCTGGACTTTGATTGGTAGAACCAGGATACAAATGGTTTTTGTTGTTGTTGTTACCAGAATAATGTTACAGTATTACAAGAATAAAGTTGCAATATTAGGAGAGTGAAGCAGTAATTTTATGAGAACTCCAAAACCAAAATACAAAAAATTTAACTGAGTCATGATGAACATTTTTTGGAGTTTTACAGAAATACTTCATCTTTTAACGCCTCAGCATCAAATTATTACCACTAGTGGGACTTTAAAACAACCAAGTTTATTTTGAGGAAATCATTAATCAAATCTTTTCACTTATTAAAACCACTTTCTCTTAATTTTAAGACTTTTTCTGTTAAAACAGTGATTTTATCCTGCTAATATAACAACCATATCCTCATGATTTAAAAAAATGTTTTTTTCATACAACTCACAGTAGGTATGATTTAAATAAAAGCCACATTTCAAAATATTTGTCATTTCTTTTTAGAATATTTGAAGGGAAAAAAACAAGACAATTAAAATTAGAAATGTTATGAAATAAAAAAATCTTCTAAAGCAATGCTGCCTTGCCTCAAACATTGAACATTGATTAAGTCAAATCTTTCCTAAACCACAAAATAATCAAATTATTAAATCTGATTTCATGGCACATATTTAAAAAGTATTTTCTCTGCATGTTGCAGTAAACTAATGCATGAATGGTTTAGTGCATGGCTATAAACCTGCAGCTCTTCAAAGCCCCATAAACTCATTCAGGACACACAGCACTGAATCAGCCGAGCTGAATAAAAAGTATTGATCTCTCATTTAGAGCGAGACATTTCTATTCTACATATCGATCATCCTGAAGCTCTGCTCTCGGCCATCTTCACCAACTAATTCATCTTCGGTTTAGTCTTTCACTTCTCTATTACACTCCTTCCATTAAGTTATCGATCACTCGCCCGAGCGCTTCTGTTGTCGTTTTGTAAGACGATGGCGGTGCAAGTCGGCTACACTCACGCAGTTGGCAATGTTTGCCCACATAAGGAGAAGGGCAGTGGCATTTGAAGTCTCCGTCCAAGTCCCGGCAGGTGCCGCCGTTCTCGCACGGCTGGCCGGCGCAGTCGTTTACGTCTGCGGAGAGATGAATCACTTCGTCATTTACTGCGGTCGGGGAGGACGGCCAGCCTCGGTGCGTTTCGTAGAAAACGTAAAGAGTTAGAAATGTTAGAGGAAGTTAACGTCATGCTTTCAGCAAAGCTTACAGTGCCTGCTAAAAGTATTCGTGCTTCTTGAACAAGTGAGGTTTGACTGATGCATTTCAATGAAAGACATCGGGATTTTATGTGGCACTAAAGCACAATTGGGAAGAGAAAGGAAAACACAAACATTTGTGAAATGTGAAAATCCATCTTGAATGTGATGTGGCTGCATAAAATCCAGTTTAGGAAAGAAATTCAACCTTTTTTTTTTTTTTTTTAAAACAAACAAAAGTTCCACCTGGAATCTTTGGAATCGGTTTTCTGGTACGACCGTAAACCTGAAACACAAGCAACATAGGCAACAACAACAAAAAAGAAACAACAGACGAAGCCACTTCTCTGGGTCCACGGGGGTCAATTTTAACTTCCAAATACGATCTGATGGGACGGTGGAAAAGACTGCTTGGCTAACTCCTTTTAGCACAACTGGAGCACATTAGTGAAACTATCCAAGGCTAAACTAGCATCATAATGCTAAACATGTAGCAGCAGCACAGACGTCCACAATGCTAAAGGCATGTATCCACAGTCCACATTTCTAAAGAGGGACTTTCAAGCTAAAAACGTTGCTCATTTTGTAGATCTATAGTTTGATGAAAATGCAATTAATTGTGATAAAATTACAGACCCCGCAATTAACCCAATTCAGAAGTCCCACAAATGATTTTTAGCCAATATAAATCTGAAAAGTTTTGAGCACATTTTTATTCAGCCCTCTTTTAGTTAAAACCTCAAACTAAAACCATTTGTAGAATGCATGACTCATTGTCTTGTCAAAGGAATCTATACTAGGTTTTATTTAGGGATATAAGAATAAGGGAGATTTTTTTTCAAAAGTGTCATTAAAAGGATGTACGAACAAACAAAAATAGAATGAATCTATTGAAGTTTGTGGCTGTTAAATGGCTAAATGTTAAAGCGTTCACGGTGCACGAATAATTTGGGAAGGCACTGCAGCCAAAGCCAAACCAGGAAGACCACAGCTGCAGAGAGAAGAGGGTTAGTGAAGCAAGGTTATTTCTTCTTTAGTGACTTCATGTAATCTTGTAAAACTGATGTGGTCTGAAAGGTCCAGCTGCATCAAGAGATCATGTGGTTAATTATGTAAGGAAAACTAAAAATAATATGTATTAGGGGAACATTTTAGTGCAGTGTACAATGTGCTAATTTTTTTCCCTGCAATTCCTTCTATTGACTCGTGGTGGCGCCCATAAGCACCAATAGTTCTTCCCCCCCAAAAAATAATATTCAGAGTAGGACAAGTAAAAAAAAAAAAATCATTCCTCACCCATGCAACCTTCCACAAACTGCTCTGAATACTTTTAATACTTTTAAAAAAAAAAAAAAAAGTTCTTTAGTTGTACACACAACTAAAACTGAGGGACTTTAGAGGACATTTCAACGCACAACTTCCAGCTTCAATCCCTATTGGTTACCATCGTTGCCGCGTAAAACGCACAAGCCAACCAGGGACACAGATGTAATGTTTCTAACCAGCAAAAACACACACAGTTTCATCTTACCGCCCACACACTGCCTCTATAAATAGCTCTGTGTCCAAACAGTTATTTTCACCCATCATAGGAGGGATATAGTAATTTTGAACTGTGCAGCCGCACGCTCTGGATAATTAGGCACACTGGTTATTCAGATATGGAGAGTCCAGCAAACACAGAGGGAATCTTCAAGTTTTTACAGCAACGCTTTATTTATCAAATTCATTTCCAACAATGCACAAAATAAAAGAACTGGATAGTTGAAGTCAAATATCAGAATGTCAGACTCCACTTGTAGAGGTTGATTAACTGCTTGCGAAGATGCCAAGTGGCGACGTAAGAATTTTTAAAACCTAACACTGCACCATAATTCTGATTGAAAAGCAAACATTGTGAAAAAGCTGTCAAAATGTTAGTTGTCCACTATGAATGGCATATGATTTAAAAAAAAAAAGATATCCCATGAGCCTCGGGTCAAGCAGCATCCCTCTCTGCTCCAATAGGATTGAGCTACAACTGCATTTCATAAGCTCCTAGGTTTAATCCACTAACCTATTTTTTTTTCTCTGTATGAAGTGAAAACCCAGTGATAATCTCAGGAGCCTTGCTTGAAACCTGATCCTTCATAGTGCTTGTGAAGAGCAAAACAAACAAAAAAGAACAGTGTAGCAAACTTAAAAAGGGCCGGATGATGCATTTTCCAGGCACACAGTGTCATTTTTAAGCACCACTATGAAACTATGTTACTTTTAGCTCCTGCAAAAACATTGTACACACCAAATATGACGAAAGAAATTTGACTTTGTAATTCCATGTCTTGAAATTGTTCCTTTGTTTCTTTAATGATTCCTGCTCTCGCTGAAACTCTGCCTTCAGGAAGTCGTCACAACATGGCTCTTCTATTAAGCCTTTAACAATGTTTTCACCAGAAGAAGTGGCTGCTACTTCTCAGCACATGTGCAGTTCCACCAGGTGTTTGCCAATTGCTGCTGACTAGTCTGAAGGAGCTGAGTGGGGGAGGGCGGCTCTGTGAGGCTGACGCTGCAGTTATTTGTTGTTTCTGTTGTGTTTATTTTGAATACTTGAAATGTCTTCCAGTTGCAGTGTTAGAGTAATTAGAATTTAAAAACTCCATTGATCATTGAGAATGAGTTCTTGCATTATTATGCTTTTACCATTAGACTGCTAGTCACAAAACATTATCGTTTATCGCAATAACTTCTGGGACAATTAACGTCATTTCCAGCAGAATTTGTTATAATTTTGTAAAAATGTGGATACATTTTTTTTGTTTGAAATGGTATAAAACTTTAGGGGGTAAAAATAAGAAATACTGCCATTCTAGTTGCTGACTACTTAAAGGGCAACAACTTATTAAGGTTCAGCTGATGTAGTTAAGAGGGTATTTAACTCAGACAAAATAAACCAGGAAATGCTCATCCCCTCTCCATCCGGACCATGATGGGGTGAGAATGCATGCCAACACTCTGTATGTATTCATCAGGGACCACGGAGCCCAGTCTGCCCAAACAAACACACACACACACAACCACATCCTGGGAGGAGTGAAAACTCTCCCCAAATTTACTGAGAGATTAGTACACTCATACATGCTGTCTGGCGACTTCCAAAAAGTAAAAATAAGCGCCTGAAGCCGCTCTGAAACTTTTGGCTTCAGAAGACCATAAACAGGAAGAAGGATCCTTCCCTCACTGTTTCCATCCATCTGCTCTGGCTTCAAGTGAACCGCTAGTGGCATCACTCTCTTTCTCTCTCTCTCTTTTCCAACACGCTCTTGAACGCAGTTCCTCCCCTCTGCCACCCATGGAGGCACTCAGCCTGACAGGGCAGTCAGAAACGCCACAGTCAGACCCGAGTAGCGAGTGTGACACTGTAAAGAGGGCAGACTTAATTCACCTTTCCGCCTCCGCTTTTTTCGCCCGGCAACAGCAGCAGAGCTGACGTTCCCGACATTCATTGTGGACCGCCACTTTCTGTTGGCTGTGTTTGCATGAGGGATGGACCGTGTGTGTGTGTGTGTGTGTGTGTGATAAAACAGTCTGTACATGAGATCATGAGCGGTGTGTGGTTTATTCTTGTGGGATGTGCAGCGCGCACGTGATTAAGCTTTTTCTCTCAGATTTGCTCTCCCTTGATCTGTTTCTAAAAAGGGATGAGAAAAAAAAAAAACATTTGATCTAAAATGCTTTTGAACATATTTTTCCACAGTTGACACCAAATTCTAACAGACCAAACACGGTCACTTCTCGCTCTCTATTCCAGTCCATTTTGAATTTTTGTACGTTTTTTCCGATTTTGTCTTAACTGTGTCATCTAAAATATAACAAAAGTAACTGAACAAATTGTTCATACTGAAGGAACAGAGCCTACAGAAACAAACTGTTCTTTCTGTAATTGGTCGATTAAAGAGCGACTCCTCTCTTGCATTGTTGAAAACAAATAACACTCGGAACAATAAGAAGTTGAAAACCACTAAATTGCAAACAGCACTTTGTGTTTTTATATAGAAAAAATATTATTACAACTATAATAATAGCTATATTAGCAGACATACAAATAATAAAACTATTTTCAGTTATAAATGGGGGGTAGCCTAAAACTCACGATTTTATGATTTGTTTTCATCTCTTCAGACTTGAGGACAGTTGTTTTATATGCAGGGCCTGCCGTACTTTATTTCCCTGTTGCTACCAATAGTGGATTGAAATTTTTACGTCGCTTAACGTACCATTAGACATCCATCCATCCAGTGGTTGTCATAGCAATGCTTTCTGCCTCTTCTTACATTTAAACAACCTGGAGTACTCTGACATTTTTCATGTCTCGTCTCTCTGTTGCATTTATAGTTCCAAGTAGAAACCCAAAATTGAGCCAAACAAATGATGTGAGTGTAGTTCACATTACAGATTTTTCAGCCACAACAGGTGACAGGTTTTTCCTCAACAAGAAATATTGTTATGAGTTGATATTGTAAGATCTTGAATGGCATCTTACACCCCCAGTTATATATATGTGTTTTACATTTTTTGTTTACCTATTATATGCTGAGAGTCCCATGCCGACCCGTGACCCCCAACAAAGAGCACTTCCGCTGTCCCAACAACAGACGCTGAGTCCTCTCCGACCTCGCAGTCCAGACGAGAGTTTCCCCTGACTCAGCTCTGCCGCATCAAGCCTTCTCATGTTATTAGAGGGGAAGGTTTCAACCAATTAGTGGAAATGACTTCTCTGCAGAGGCCTGTTAATCCAGCAGTAAATTTGACTTGTGGATGAACAGATTTTAATGAGCTGTGATTTGTGGCTTTTGTGGTTGAGCAAAAGGGCAAAGAGATAGTTGGGTTGTATTTAAAAAGTTAAATGAGAGTAATCCAAGTTGTGCTCTAGGGATTCTGGTTTAAAATAGATAACAGGAAGGGACTTAACTGGCTCAGGCGCCAGTATGAAGCGAGAATGGTAAGAGAAGAGACCCGTGTGGGGCATCTAATGCAGAAATGACTGTCATATTTTAACTCCTTGCCTCGGCTCGCGAACAATTCCTTGTTGTGAGAAATAAAGCTGTACCCAGTGATTATCCCATCTGTGTTTATGTGTGCGTTCTTGGTATTCCACCACTTCTCCATGCGGCCAAGAAAACAAAAGAACATCTAGATTTGAAGAGGGAAAGCGAGACAGTAAGGCAGACACACACACACACACACACACGCACACACACACACGCACACACACACGCACACACACACACGGCGATCGCTTCTCAAGCTGCGTTTCCACTGTTACCTTTTGTAGAGCTTAAATTTGCTCCATGGACACCTGGAAGGAAAAGACATTCATGATCAAACAGAACAAACTTGAGCCTGTCTGATATAGTGACTGACTCATTTTATTCTTAGTGCACATTTGGTTGCTGTTTTTCAAGTAAACGGCAGCCATTTGTCTGCGTATGCAGCAAATGTTTCTACCGTTCCCTTGTGTTGTTGGGATGACCCTGAGTGAACCAAATTGGTCTTAGTACTCAAACAAGAGGTCAGCAGCCATCTTTCCAGAAGTCATAAGCGGGAAAGACAGCAAATCCAAGTCAATGTTCCACATGCAGGTCAGGAAACCAGTTAAACTTACTAGTTATTTTTCTATTAGCAACACAAGTCAATAATATATTGTTCACTTCCAAACAGTATCTTCACAAATACAAGCTGTGTAGAACTGTGTGTGTCACTGGTTTACTGCTATGCAGAATGATAAGTACAAGTAATTCAACATTTACTGTAAGCTTTAATAGACATGGACAGCGATGTTGGATTTTTGAAGTTTAGTTGGTGCAGAAGCTGATGTTCAGAGCAGGAATCTCTACATTATGTTTTAGTTTATTGTGAATTGAAAACCTCCAACTTTAATCTACAAAATGAAATGCACAATTACTGTGTAAAGTCACAAATAAACCAGGATCTGTCATAATTGTGAAGAGATCATATTGACATTTTAAAACTTGCTTTTCAGTCAAAATAAGACTGGATTTGCTTGTAGCGAAGTTGAAATTCGTCAAAATGGTTCAGTTTGCATTAAAAAGGATTAATAAACAATCATTTATTAAAATCATTATTAAAATCAAATATTAAAATCATTCATCAAGATACAGTACAGTGGACCCCTGATATTCATGGGGATTAGAGAATACACCCCTAACTAGATGAAACTAACATCCAGTTTTCCCAATGTCCCAAAGAGTGGGCGCCACTCTAAACGAGTCGCCATAGCAGCAAAAAAATTATTTCTAGTCAGCATTTTCTGTAACAGCTGTTTGTGTGTGTAAATATGACTAACAGAGGAATAATACTGACTACACACCCTTCCTGTCCATCTCCCATACACTAAAGGTTGCAACATCCCTTCAACAACGGCAAGAAAAATGACTGCCTGCTTTCGAACAGCAGCCAATAACTTATCAAGTAGCATTATGCTTTTTTGTTTCAGCTTCCCAAACTGCTTTTACTGTCAAATAATTTAGATCTACAAAACAAAAAAATCTGTGAATTGGACGACTTTATTTAGAGTTTAAAAATAAATTCTGCACTGTGAATAGAGCAGGGGTCCACTGTAATTCCATCCAAAACTTTCACAACCAATTTAACAAACCTACAGCAGCACACTGCTGAAAGACAGTTTTTATTTATTGATTTTTTTTTTAAATCAGTCCACAGGAACACATAAAGTCTACTTTTTATTACCCAAAAACTTCAGAATAAACATTACGTTAACGCTAAAGCTAATTCAAATAGAGCACAGACTTACTGGTCTGGCAATGGACTCCTTCATAGCCGGGCTGGCATTTGCAGACGTACTCGGTGAAGACGTCACCACGGCGACTCTGGCCAGTCGCCTCGCAGACGCCGTCGTTCTGACAGGGGTTGGGGCTACAAGGCCCTTTAGGACGACAGCAAAGCAAATAGAACGTGAAAGCAAAGCAAGTCATCATGTGACCGCTCTTTAAAAGTGTTAGGAGCTGATGGTGTTAGGAGAAAGACAAGTCAACCTATAAATGTCATTATTTTACGCATTCTCTCAAGCATCTGGAGAGTGGATGAGGGGCATCAACGTACCTGTCTCAGTCTCATTGCAGGTTTCACCTGAAAAGCCGTCGGGGCAGATGCAAATGAACGAAGTCCCTGTGCCGGTCACACAGGTTCCCCCATTCTTACAAACGTTCACTTTACAGAGGTCACCTGCAAGCAGAGAGAGAGCGACACTAAGAAAAACTTATCCTACAACTATAACGACACGTTATATATCCATATATTCTTCTTTTTAAAGGTAAATGTATGGCCATGACTGCATGGCATTTGTAGCATTCATAATGCTACAAATACTGCGGTAACACTTTATTTGACAGAATGTGAATAAGGCTGACATGACACTGTCATGAACATAAAGAAGTCCTTATGAATGTCTGACTGTTGTTATGAAGTGTCATTCGGTAAATAATGATACTTTTAATGCAAAGTTGCTCTAAATGTTGCATTGAAAGTCCATTAAAAGTGCCAACATTGTATTAAATTGTCATTATTTACAAAATTATGCAAAATTGGCCCTTTTAATGGACTTTTAATGCAACTTTTAAAGCAACTTTGCATTAAAAGTGTCATTATTTACTGAATGACAACAGTCATAGACATTCATAAAGACCCGTTCATGTTCATGACAGATGTTTATGATAAATAAACATGACATAATGAGAAATAAAAATTTCTCATTTGAAACAAACTTCTTCAGAATGCCACTTACTAAAAAAAAGCCATTTATGTCACCAAAACCTCAAATGGTAGCAGCATTTAATCATATTTTCACATTTGCTGATATTTATTGGTGATCTCGTGTAACAAGTACAGAAAGTAGTAAGAATAACATTTCCAATAATACTGTCAGTTTTGATTTGTTATTTAACATAAATAAAGCAAATGCTTATCACAAGACCTTTTTTTCTTTACAATAAATGATAAGCAATACGATAAATGCCCACTCCTAAAGCAATATTTCCAGGCCTTGAGTTCTAGACAAGAAAATTATATTTATTGGAGCTTTCAAACTTGTAGTGCATTTTTATAGGTTAGGCATAAACTAAATTCTATATATACATTTAATTTTAAGTTTTGAGATCACATTAAGGAGCCAACAATGACATAAAAATCTGCCCTCTTTCTGTTTTGTTGCATTCCATGCTACTGCATTGTTGGGCTAAATGAGGACCAGCCTGGTACAGGTTGAGTGTGACAGTGTGAACAGCTGAGTAAGCCATCGCCACCCTGTAAACAACAAACACTGGATACTTCCACCAGCAGGCAGCTGCTGCATGACAGGAAGCTGACCACCTGGCAGTTCTCTCTGACGAGGAAAATCAGCTCACATAAAGCTGGGTGGAGAGAGGATACAAGAGAAGAGCCTCCAAATTTGAAAACATTAAGAACTGAATCAATTTCAGATTTCTGGTCTTTTACAATCTAACCAAACAATGAGAAAAATAACTAAAAATGTACAGCATTGTGGCTCTCTCTTTTAAAGGGGCCGGATTAAGTGTTTTCTGTGCCCATTGTGCTATTTTATAGTACAATCAAGTAACTGTTACCTTTAGTACCTCTAAATGTGTAAATGACAGAGTTTCAGCTCATCGTCTTGCCTTTGACTGGATTTGTGCTAATCAGATTTTATTTGTCTTTTAGTTTTTCTATTGTAGATTTGATGACCCAGTTGGGATCTCACTTCTGTTGCATTACTCTGTCAAGCTTAAACAGTTTAACAGATGGCCTTGTGTTTACTACGACTGAAATTCAAAAAAGTTTCAAGCCATCAGGCATTTGCCAGTTGGTCAGGATGGAAATAAGACAACAACAAACAAAAGTTTGACATCTGTTATAAATTAGTTTTTCTCACGTTTTGTGGTCATCACCATCAACATTCAGAAGATGATTCTGAGCGTGACTTGTGTTTACCTGCTGCTCCCCGTCGTACAGCAGCTCTTCAACTTACATTTAAAGTTCAATGGAAAAGTCCAGACAACGAAATGGAGATTTGGGAAGAAATCTAAAAAATTGCTTCACCATTATTGCTTTTTCTTTTTTTTAAGCAAAGAAGGTTGACATTTAAAGTGATCATCTGTAAGAATCTCTGGTTTACATGTATACACCACCACAGAGTTTTGCAAACATATTTATGATGAAAATGATTACTATTCTGGAAAGTAAAAGTCAGTTTTGTGAAATATCTAAGTCAGGGTCTGAGTTTCTCCAAACATGGTGCTATGGGTTATGTCAAAACATCAATATTATCATATATAATAGACAGGACAGGAACTGTGTGGTTTTTTGAAATTGCAACTTTGCAAAATGTTTTCACATAGCTGTTCGTGTCAGAAGGAAGCGCTCTGCTTTCGCTTTCAAAAGAAGCCAATTAAGTTTAATTTATACATTACAGCACCAATTCATAGCAGCTTTAATCTCAAGGCAAATCATTTCAGTTCAATCATACACACATTCCAATTGATTCTAGTTATCAACAGGGATCCAACAATCCAATATTTTCACTTCCGATACTGAAAAACAGCACTGAATTGACAAGATTTTTTTGCAAAAAGACTGAATTACAAGTTTATTTGGTAACTCTGCATCAGTACAGCACACTTAAGTACAACAGCCAATGTAAACTGACTAAAATAGGTTGCCTATGTTGGTCAAACATGTAAAAACCTGCAACAAACCTTCAAACGGTTCAGAGAGTCCAATCAATGTCCCTCAGAGAACAAAAGCATAGAAATAGACTGAATTGATGTGACGTTACGGTTTGGGAGCATTGTCACCAATACCTGATCTAGAACGTTTTTTGATATCAGCACCAGTAGAGATATTGATATTAGAACAAAAAATAAAAAAAGAATTTAAAAAATACATAAATATATATATACCAATTCATTTCAATTACACTTCCTTTTAAACAGAAAGAGAGGTGATAAGTCAAAATCTATTAGTACAGATGAATTAATACATTTTCAAAGAAAGATCAATTAAAAATTATCTTACAAATAAATATATATGTTTTGTTACACCCTTCTGTTTTTACCCATGTCGAGCAATACGCATGACCTAAGTAATATTTTAGCAAGAATTGTGGAGATGCCTGGTGTACAGCGCTACGCTGTTGACGGAGTAAGAGAGAGCAGAGATCCTCTATGGAAGCATCTCGTTTGGTTTATCCACTTCCTGTGGATAGGGTGAGATATGAGCGATGTATCCAATGTCAAGGCCTGTCGACTATGCTCACATCTCATGGGATTCTCCCGCCATTGGCCCAACAACTCATCTTTATCTGAAAAGTCGCTGCTTGTTTATCTTTGGGGAGGAATGAAACCTCCCTTCCTATGCCAGCTCCCTTCAGGAAACTAAAACGGATTTCTGGAACAATCCGATCCAGGCTGTTGTATTAAAAAAAAAGAACTGCAAAGATTGCTCGGCTTATTTAACAGTCTCTGTAAATGTTTGTGGTCTGCACAAACTGAGGGGGTAAAGTCAGCTCCCAGCCAGGAAATTAAATTAGTGATGAAACAGTAAAAAGTTGTCTGCCAAGAACAAAACCACCAAAAGCATCTTTGAAATTTCCCAAAATGATGAGACCGTCTGTAAAAGCCACACACAAGTAAAATGAGGAATAGAGAAAAATCTGCATAAAGCCACACAAATGATGAAGTATGATTCGCAATTTAAAATATAAGCCGTCGAGTTACACAGTTGCCTGGGTTGTTTATGGCTTGTTCTCTTTTCACGGGAAACGGGAAGCTTGTCTCAAAATAAAGGTAATTCAGTTTAAGGCGGAGGCTAGTTTACATCTCAGGGGATTTCTTCATTTACCACAAACAAAATTTACAAAAAGTTAAATTTTTGTTTCCTAAAAATATATTTTAAATGCAAAAAATACAAAAATGTCCTGTTTGTGGATCAATTAGCCTAATTAGGCTACGTTCACACAGCAGCTCTTGATGCTAAATTCCAATTTTTTGCTGAAATCTGATGTTCATATTGCTCATTAAACGTGACCACAATCAGACTTGTGTGTGAATGCTTTGTCACCCCAAAACAACTCGTATGCGCAGAAGAAGAAAGTAGGCGTCATAGATCATAATGTTTGTGGAAGTAATAATGGACGCTGCCGTCTATGGATCGATTTTAAAGTCGCTTAGCGATGGAAGACAACAGCATTGTCACAAGAAAATATAAGCATGACAAATAGCAAGGGGCTTTTTATGGAGAGTTGACTGCAATTTCTATAGAGAAGCCCGTTTGGATGCGTAGTCAAAAAAAAAATGTCATAATTTGTTTTCGTAATAATTGTAGTTGTTTCAGTAATTCTTTACATCTGGATTTATTTATTGCGTCTTGTTTCTTCTGGTACAGAATAATGATGCAGGTCTCGTGTCAATGACACAAAAGTCGTACAACATGCGACATGACCTTTCAGAATCCAGCAGCTTTGAAAGCAATCGGATACAAATCTGATTTAGTTCCACATGGGGAAGATGTACAAATCGGATTTATTTATTTCGGAATTGGGCCGTTTGAACTGCTGTGAAAGAGTCGGATAAGGGTGACAATTAGGCCTGTCGCAATAAATTTTGCTGAACAATAAATTGTCCCAGAAGTTATTGCAATAAACAATAACGTAGTTTTGAGACAATTTTCAAGTAAATGGTAATGGCATAATAATGCAAGACACATTCTCAAAGATCAACAATGTTCGAATTTTAATGAACATTTAAGACTGGAACTATAAGATATTTTATATATATATATATATCAGACCCAATACCCACGCGGGGT
>CAEGAF010073614.1:0-28163 GCA_903067075.1 Micropoecilia bifurca | reverse complement strand
GTAAATGCTGAAAGTCTAGAGGAAGTTGTGCACTGAAAATATAATGCAACATTACAGTAATAATAGCATGACTTAAAGGAAATACTAATTCATCTTTAAGAGCCTTGATGTGATCAGCATAGAACAATGTAGAAAATTTTCACGTGTGAAAGTTTTGTAAGACCCTCAACCAGATCCAATTTGGTAGAGTGCTGCGCTCTTCTTCTTGTGCTGCTGATAAGGAAGGGTGCTTGAGTCTCCTTCCTTGCAGAAAGGCTGAAACTGATTGTAAAGGCACAGAAACTGCCAGAAATTCTCAAATTTAATAAAAACTATTGTAGTGCAGATGTGGCAACTGTGGATGCAGCATTATGACAGGATGATCAAGAACGCAGTGGGCTGATTCCTGAAAGTGCATCACAGTTCTTGGGTTAACACTGAAATGAAAAGAGAATTTTCCACAATACAGCAATATTCAAACTGTACTGTAAAGCCAGAGTGGATGATGCTCATCAAATTTAAAAAAGTTTTGTTTTCACCTGAGCGGCCAAACAGTAAGAGCAGGATGCAACCGAGGGACTTAATGTGACTCGCACTGGCTTTTCCCAGCAAATTCTCTGTCGAACTATTACCTTAATTAAAGGGTGCTTTTAAAAATAAAAGCACCCTTTTAAAAAGCACCTGAGTAAAAACCTGGCCCAGGTTTTTACTCAGTGCTCTTTTATTCTAATTCTCATCCGTGTCCCTTTCATCCCTGCTCCTCTGTTGCTCATTCGGCAGGAGGAGAAAGCTGTTGAGTCACTCCTTCGTTGTCCCCATTCTCTTCCCGCTATCATCCAAGTCAGCTTAATCCAACAACAGCACAACACAGAGAAGGCAGAGCTCACTGCACTATGTTAGTTACATGATGAGACATGACACTTTAAGGACTACATATTAGGGACTCCGCAGTTAAAAAGAACCGGGAGTGCTGAGATAAGTTGGAGAGTGACCTGAAAATCCAAAATAGTTCAGCCTAAAAGAAGAGGGGGAAAAAGAAAATCAACATGTGCAGCAACATTTAAAGAAAGAAAATGATGAGGATGCATCTGCTGACTGAAAGTCATTAAAACCTCTTTTTTGTAAATCATGTTGCTTTAAATTTGATAGCATGCTGTGGTCTGGGCAACAGATGGTGTATATAGCTACCTACATAGAAATACCACTGCAAATCTCTGTGAAAACAAGATGAAAGTGTCTAAATACTACATAACATTTAGTTCCAGGGGGTTGAAAATATGTCACGTAGTAAAAAAGACAATCCAGATTTTTTTTTTTAGGATTGACAAAAACCTTTTACGTTGTCTTTCACGTTAATGGACATAATGCTCCATTTTTCTTTTTTCCTTTTTCTGATGGAATGCTGTAAGAGCAAAGTGCTAGAGGTACATCAAGCAGAGAGAGACGAATAAACCATGAGTGCCGATAAAACATGAATAACGCCATTTTCCCAGAGAGCACCCCTCCCCCCCCATGATGCTTGCAGCTTGTTCTTTGCACTTGTTGTGCGATTCATCCCTTTTTTTTTCTTTTTTTCATTCACCCCCACCCGTCCATTCATCTATCCATCCGCGCTCCTACCCGTCGAGACCGCTGCTTTGGAACAATTAAGGTTGACTTCATGCTCCACGGGGCTTTCCATCATAATGGAAAGGCGAGTGGAACAAGAGAGAGGCTCATCGAAGGGATATTTAATTCATGTCACTCTTACTGCCTTCGTTTCTACGGTGCCTGTCTTTTAGCACAGCTCACTGCCCCAAACATGGTGCAGTGCCGGCTAAGACTGCACTGTTTGGAAACCAAAGGGGGAGACCGGTCCGTTTTAATGGAGCTGTGTTGCTGCAGCGGAGGAGCTCTACTGTACTGCAAGCAGGATGCCGCAAGCATCGACGAGAGCCGAGCCAGCCTAAATCTAACACTATCGCTCTCTGCAGAAACTGCAGAGGAACGCCACGTTTCTGCATGACTGTGACTTGCATTAAAAGCTTGAATATTTCTGAGTGTGTGTGGTGTGCCTGTACTTTTTTAAGTGTGAAGCAAAAATGAAGCAAAGGGGATGGGTATGGTGGGGGGAGAATATATAGGCTTAAATGGAGGTACAGCTGGATCAAACAACCAACACATCCGTGGCTGTTTAAAGGTGTCCTGTAGATTTGTGCAAAAAGTGTGCAGACAGAAGGAAAATGAGTGCGCTTGTTGCCAACCCCTTTCGACACAGCTTCGATAAGGGCAGAAATCTCTCGCTACAATCTTCAGCCGCTTAATAGCAGAGGCGATGAAAAGCGAAGGAGAGCGCGGAGATCAGAGAGATTTCAAGATTAGATGCAGATGAGAGGAAGAAGTGGGGATAGAGAAGGGATGCAGGAAGACCTACTTTGACGGAACAAACTCGAAAGATTCTCAATAGTTGTAGCCTGAATTATTCTTCTCTTGTTTCTTTCTGTTTTTGTTCTCGTATGGGTTTATGTTTCTGGAGAAAATACATCACCTGTTTCTTTTTTCTTATCCCTGAGGACTGGGGGGTCTACTTTGGCATTGTTCTTTTAATTTAATCAAACTTTGAGTAAATGCCTGTTGTCTGACCTCAGAGTTTGGTGGATGGTAGTTCAAATCCCAAACTGGAAATATCAGAGTGGCTCCACAGAAAAAAAATAAAAAAGCCAGCATACTGCACCAAAAGAAAAAAAAAAAGAAGCTGTGGCGTAAAATCTATGCAGCATTAGAAGAGGTTGAAACGCAGATACGTGCTTATCTTCCCAATGTGCTTGCTGTACCATTTCCTGCATGCTCCAAGATTTCCAGTCAGATGAAACCATGTTAGTATCCTGACAAATGAACATCTAAGCACTAAAGAAGATTACCCTTCATGTTCCAGGTATTTATCCAGAAACAAAATGCCACAGGCCTGTATGTGGACCTGGACAGGGTTTGAATGAACTGAATATCTATTAAATCAAACTGTAGGAATCTGATCAAATTGAATTGGAGTGACCAGAATTGATTTTATCAAGGTGTGGACTGAAGCTAATTTTGCTTAGTAGGGTAATGGAACCGGTATTTTGTCGGTGCTCCTCCCAGAGATTCAGTGATTCGTTTTAGACAATTAAGATCTTACTTGTGCATCCTGCCCTGACCATAAGAGGATCGGTCGCAGGCAGCCCCTTACCTTCCACTAGTTATTATGTTAGATGATTGACAGCAGTGATGTTTGTCCATAACTTGTATAAAATCTATTGACATCCACTAAATAATATCAGTAGGGCTGGGCGTAAAATGGTGTAAACTATAAACCTGATTAAATAATTCAGAATTTCTTTCTACTTCTGAACAAACTACTTCATCTACACCCACCTACCTCATTGTTGTGGTGGATAAAATCCTCTGATTTATGCATTATGTGTTGCAAACACATTTTTGTGTCTACAAATATGCTATTATGTCAGCGCCCCTGAGGGAACGGTGTTTAAATTCCTGTGTGTGACTCAGGAGCATGAGTGACAGCAGATGGTAGTCTGGAAAAAAAAACATAAATGAAAATACTGGTTGACATGTTTTAGCGATCAATGTAGTCATTACAGAGCAGTCGATAAGAAAACTGTCAGTTTCAATTTAAAATATGCAGTTTAAATATCCTGAAAATGTATTTTTCTTTAACAAAGATGTGAATATTCATAACACAAAGAGGGAGAGTGAGATTAGGGCCCATTCTAGGGACAGCCAGAGGCATAAGCAAACTTTGCGATTCCTCACAGACTTCTGCACTGCACCTGGATTTACATACAAATCCAATTTTGATGGTAACTTAATGATTTCTGCTGTTGTGTCTCAGTTGGTGTCAAATTGAACGCACACTGCAACTTTACATAAGCAGAGCAAGAAAGGAACCATGCACATTATCATAGATGTCAACATCAGAATTACACTGGGATTTTTGGCCATTACATATTTAATCAATTGTGTTATACTGTTATATATTGTTTTCTTATTTTATGTTCTGGCATTGCCTTACATTCGCATAGAAATCAGGCAGTCTAGTTCATTTAGTGGTGAAGTGTATCCGTCGTAACAGTAAGTGCAAGGTACCAACACAAAAAACAAAAAGTTTGAGACATAATCCAACCTTAGCCAGCATTCTGATGGTTTATATCTTCATAATCACAAGGCTAAGAGCGACAAAAAAACTAAAAACAAAAAAACTAATGAGGAAACAATAATATCAGCCTCAAACAAGATGTCTGCTTACATGAGACAGACAGAAAGACAGATAAATAGATAGATTTATCAATCTCTGCCCAGGGTGATTAAAATCACTGCAGCAATAACGGGGGGGGAAAAAATGAAAGTAGAAAGATGTAGTTTGGCTTAAAAGGCTGGAGAAGCAAGTCGCTGCTCAAGGATGAAACGCAAGATGAAGTGAGTAAGGAGATTAAAGACAAAAGTAAATGTCAACAGAACAGGAGTATTTTAACAAAATTAATTCATGCTTCCGTCATTTTATCATACAAGACGTTGGACTTTTTCCACTTGGATCTGTCAGAATTTAATGCTGAGAAAAGTGCTTTGGTACACAATGTCATCTAATGTTTTCCTACAGTGATATTCAGAATATTGGAAAATGGGTTCAGATGACGTTTGATTGTCTGATTTAATGTACATTTTGAAAATAACGTTTCAGCATTAAACATACTTATTTTTTTATTGGTTTTTATTGGTCTGGTGTAACATTCTTAAATGTGTTTTCACTGTCTGTAAAATCATCACAATTCTTGAAAATCTTGAAAAATTACATTGTTGTGCAACTAATTTGTAATTGATTTATCTTAATAATCAAAATGATTAATACATGAATTGTAGTAATCTGCAAACGACACTTGTTGACAGTGGCTTTCCTTTGGTCTTTTGTGTTTTAGAGATGTCAATAGAAGAAAAAGATATTTCACAGTTTCTCTGATTTATTTGTTAAAACAAAATTAAAACCATGAAGTCTTTTCCTTCATATGTTGATTATGCATCTATTTGCGTTGGTCTGTACGACATACAGAAATACAATTTCTTTGCAAAAGAATGTGAAAAATGTTCAAGAGGTGTAGAAACTTTACCAAGTTATGAGAGTATTTGTTGTTTTCCTTGGTGCATATGTGTTGTCGCAATCTCTACCTGAGAAATCCAGACAATGGAATTATGTAAAAAAAAAAAAAAGAGAGAGGAAATAACACTCATACTCTCAGCTAACAGCTCTATTTCTTCTTCTTGCACATATTCATCCAAATCGATTCCCCTTTGAGAAGTGAGGGGCCATTTCTCATCCTCGAGACAGCCGAATCCAGCTATTGGAAACACACACACATGCAACTTGGATGCACACACTCTGCTGCGCTTACAGCACAGTATTTACACAAACCCTATACTTGAAGAATACAAAGTAAAAAGAGCTAACAAGTAAAGTGCCACCATGGGATTCTCACTGCGGACAGTGTCCTCCGCAGTGTGAATCTCCATTGTGGTAATCTAGTTTATTGGGCTGAAAATAGAGAAGTGACTGCGTGATTTAAAGCAAAGGGAAATAAATTAATAAATAGATAAATGTCTCCACAAAGTAACTGGACAAATTATTCTACAGAATATGTAACACGAGCGTCCTCTCTCTTGTTGCTTGATTTGCTGTTTGACACCACCTAGAAGCAGCAAACATCATGGTTGTGTGAGTGTGTGTGTGTGTGTGTGTGTAATAAGACCTGAGGGGTGACAACAGGGATGGATGAATAATGTCCTTTGATCACAGTAACACCACACTCCCACAAATGTACTCCATTAAAGCCGACAGTTACATCAGGTATGTGGGGCTAACTGATAAAAAGAGTTTAAAATTTGATCATTATTAAAAAACTTTTTCCCCAATCAAAAAGCCCGCAGCCTTTTACGACAGCAAACCTTTGATGGAACACGGCATAAATTCGGATAGTCGGGGATGCAGTATTCATAATCCCTGGATTGATTGTCAAATAGAAATCCAGCTCTATGAATCTATAAATTACATAAACAAAGCCACAGTGTGGGTACACTGTGTGTCACTGTTTAATTAGTGGAATGGAAACATTGAGTAAGAGTCAGTGATGGAGGGATTCCCTTTACAACAACTTAGTCAGTCCTAATAAAGAAAAAAAAAAGAAAAAAAAGAAAAAGGACCTGAAGCTGAAGGGTGGTAGAGGATATGTCAAGTGACAGCTTGTTCGTGGGTTTTAAGAAGATCGAAAAGTCACAGTGTGGGCTAAGAATTTCAGTGACACAAAAAATAAAAAAAATAAACAGAAACAGTAAAGCTGTATATTTACATGATTCAATCAGCAGGATGGTGGGATGCTGGCTGTATATCACTTGTGCTCTGGAAAACATTTCCAGGAAAGGATCTGGGTGAATTAGGCAAGAATGTTAAAAAAAAAAATCACATAAAATATTCACAGGATATGGCATCTGGTAAATTTACCACTTCACCAATGCACATAAATATTTCATACCAAAGCATTGTTATTTTGTCCCTCTGCTAGTTTCATTTCATATTGGCAAAACAAACCATTTTACAACCATACACTTAAACCGTTGTGTATTGGTTTACTTGTCACAGTAGTAAAGTAATTTTAGAATCATCTGAAGAGATCTTCATAAAAAGGCTCGTGGCTCAATTGATTGTAGATTAGTATCTATAAACTTTTCATTACATCCCGTTCGGTTCCGATCCCCTTTCGGTGCCATTTTAGGATCCCCAATCAAACCAAAAATTAAATTAAAGCGATCAGTTTTCACAGTAGGTGTTGAGCGTTCCTGCGGTGGGTGTAATTGACACGTTCACAGTACAAGATGTCCTGCAGAGGATGGCACGTCTGAATCTTGCAAAAAAGACGAGTACGGAATCATGACGCCACCACGTAAACAGATTTTAAATAATCACATCACATTTGAGCAGTGACTACAGAAGAGTTTTGAAAACAGCTGGTTTTCTCTTCTTTCTTTCTTTTTTCCTGCAGCTGCCAGTAGCACTGCAGTGATACACTTTGCTTATAAATAGACTAGAACAGCAAGAAGATTCACTTGGCTGGATATTGTAAACCATTATTCTTCAAATGGATGGTTTATTTTAGGTTTTCTTTTTTTAACAACACATTTGGAGCAGGGTGATTCCTTTGTTTTTTGTTTTTTTTTGTTTTCCTTTCCCTTTTTCTTCCCCAAAATCCAATTTGTCTTGTAATTTACCAAATCAGCTTCTTATTGTCTCAAAATAGCATGAAGCAATGAAGGTTTGTAACCCATTTCTAATGATAGATTAAAAAAAAGTAAGAGTTGCATAGTGTGGGAGCTCACACGACAAGGACTCAGTAAAAATCTCTCAGTGGATGCAATGCAAACATCAGTTGCCCAAAAAGTCATTACCATCTTTTTTGTAGCTGCTTTTGATTTTACATCTTTCAATAGTTATTGTATAAATATATGTTAGCTATTATTATTTTGATATTTACGACAAGGATCTTTAGAACCCCAATAACATGTGGCTTTGGGACCCACACTGGGAACCACGAAGTCCATATCCTGCTGACCTGCACACAAAATTCATTTTTTTTAAATTGTTACATTTCCTTTTGGTTTTTGACTTATTTTTTTGTCACTATTAATTTGCATTATTTTTTTTTTTTTTTTTTTTTTTTTTTTACAATTCCATGACATTATTAATTCTCCAGCTCACTCTCAAGTAATTAACAATGCCAAATAACATCTGCTTATATGTCACAGTTTAAGAATTACACAAAACCGCCAAACCTGCCATACAACCGTTTGCAAGGAAAGCAACTCTCAATACTGACTCCTTTCTCGAGGATAAAATAATTCCACAATTTCGTAAAGAACAAAACCAATAACACAAACATGCCTATATTCCCATGAACAAAGGCAGCTCTGGAGGATGGGAGGAAGAGACACAAAGGTCTTTTATTGTGTTTCGCTTGCAGAGTGCATGAACTCAAAGTGAGAAGCAAACTATAAGGGGAACTTTGTGCAACCAGTTCGCAGGTGCTGCTTCTGCTGCTGCTGCTGCTGCTGTTTGTGTTTGAAACTATCTGACAACACTGGAAGCTGAGAGGGAGGTTTGTTTGTTTTTAGAGGCGAGGGACCTTCCTGTCACAGAGCACTGGCGACAGTTTGTTTCCTCTACAACAGCTGCTGTGAAGCTATGATAAAGAAGTTGCATCTGGCAATAGCCAGAAATCTCGTGGTAGGAGTGCAACGATTACATTTTTACTGGTTTGATCTGTGGCCAGTTTTTGGTGAAGCCACTGCATAAACAGGCAAGTTAATAAGTAGAGAGGAGATGATCTATATTAACATTTCAAAGAGTTACAATTATAAATGATAGATTTTCTTTGACTATGTGGAGCATAGAGTATACTGTATGCTGCGATTCCCTCGTTCCCACCGCTTGCTGCACACTTCTGATCAACTGGCTTGTTCCCAAGCAGCTGACTGCATGCTAGCTAACTGAGCAGTTAGCATGAGGAATTAACCCGCAAATATCAGCTTCTAAAAGGACAACTTATTTGTAGATTTTTCTTTGAAACACTACTATATATTCCTTGTGGAAAACCCAATATCACAAATATTTGAATATTTGAAGGAAAACAAAAGGGCACAGGAATCTGGAATACTTCCCAGGCTGATTGACATGCTATCGAATTGTGTTTGCAAAGCAGCCAATCTAAAAGCATTGTTCATTTTTTTTTTTGGGGGGGGGGTCTGGATGGCCGAACCCCAAGTTGCAGGAACAATGCATACGAAGGTATATTTCCTGTTTGAACAAAAAAACAGGCAATTATTAACATTTTCAGAGGAGTTATCAAGTGTTTATGAATGTTTGCTATCTGCGAGTAGGTGTGGTTCTTAATCCCCATAAATGTCAGGGGTCCCACTGTATAAGTCATTGTATGAAAAGTGATATTTTTATCGTAAAGTATAATTGTTATGCATACTTACTGTCTTAACATATACTTTCATGAATTAAAAACATGTTACATACAAGATTGTCCAACAGATGAATAGATATATAATAGATTTACTATAGAGAAATACTGGGTAATAATACTTTGCTTTGTTGCCTCATGTTTTTCAACACATACAAATAAATACAGAAGTATAGAGTGTAGATAACCATGGAGTGACTGCAATAAATAAAACTCAGTAGTATTTTCACAGCATTCAGAATAAGTGTTGCTTTTATGAATTACATACAAACAAACCCATCACTGTAAGGAATCTTGTTTCAAGCATTGGGGAAAATACCACGGCTCGGCGACGTGATATTTTTCCTCAAGGTTGTCAAAATCTCGTGCCTGTTTTTCAGCGCCATAAATTTGATCTAGGTTACTGGCCTGAAGCTGCCGCAGAGCGGAAAGCTGTTTAATCAAAAACATAGAAGCAAAAGTACTCAGCCTTGAGTACATGTCAACGCTCCACAGTGCACCACATATGATATTAATTCATTTGTTTTAATTTTGTGCAGCTAATTAATAGCACATGCATAATGAAGTGTCAATTTTAGCTTGCTCTGGGGTTGAATGGTTAAGGTGAGATCACTCTGTGCCACATGTAAGTGTAAAACAGCAACGCGGAACCACTTCAATGCACCAGCACTTACATTTGATGAATCTCAAAGCATGTTTTTTGTGTTTTGTTTTGTTTTTATTGCTTTACCCAGAGGTGAATTCATGTCTCTTCTAGGGCAAAATCAAAATGGGTACCACTCTAGTGGTACAGAGGAACATTAGATGGATGAGAAGTGCTACTTAAAAGAGAAAGGAAAACACGAATGCCAGAAGAAGATGGCAGATAAAACTATCAAGGCTTGAAAAAAATGTTTTAAAAAAGCTCATGACAAACTTGTGGCTGCTGTTGCTGTCCTTTGAGTGAGTCAAAAACTATTTAACGCAAGAATTAAACGCTGCCAGTCAACAAACCACCCTCGCCATTTACACCTGCAGAATAAACGAAGAAAGCAAACCATAACAGGGCTCTGAAGATGTACGAGAGAAAAAGAAACATGAACAAAAGAAAGCAAAGCGAGGAGATTATGAAACAGTTTTTTTTGTTTTGTTTGGTTTTTCTTTTAAACTCATGAGGTATTAAGCAGGTTGTTGGGGTGGTGCATTCCAACAAGACTGCTTAGACTGCAGTAGGGAAGGATAATTCTTCCCTTAATCAATAATGTATTCATTTCAATACAGGCAGCCGTGCATTATTCAACAAAGCCTTTAGAGATGTATGGGAGAGACAAACATGAGGAGATACAGCAACATTTATCTAATTAACAAGCACGGACACAGGAGAGAGAGAGGGACAGCAGGAGAAGTAAAGAAAGCAAAGAAAAATGATCCGAAGATGAATTTTCCTTTAAAAGGGGGAGCTCTCTGATTCTGTTCCCATTAGGTTGACGAGAAAAAAAAAGATTTTAATGTGGAGTCGTCATCGCCCGGAGGTTTTGCACCGTAAGTGATTTGCGAAGAAAAAAGACAGATGGCACCAGGTCAAACTCATCCAAAGGCACAACTAAAGTATACGAACCCTGTAAGATTTGCACACAACTGTGTGCATGTGTAATCCATAATAGACAAATACGCAGAGGGTCTTACAAGGCAGAATAATTGAGGGTGAGTCTCTCTCTTCATAATTCACATGAGGATTAGGGAAAATGCGCACCAACAAGGCAGAGGAAGCCTCCATTGTCTCAGTGGCAACGGAGGCTGTATAAACGTTAACCTGCTGGCGGTGAGAAGTTGATCAAAATATCAGTCAGAGTAAAAAAAATTAAAAATAAATAAATCTATATCCTTAGGTGAAAATGTTTTCATTTTGTGAACATATGTGAAATACTTAATGCTTTGATCTGTTTTGGGTTTTTTTGTAAATATATGATTAACTAAGGATATTGGATATTAGTAACTAGTTTCCACAAAATGTAATGAAATAAATACACCCTTAAAATTTGCTGAAAACAACTTTTTATTTTTGATAGCACAGAAAAAATATGGCCCAATCTGAATTGAATGAGTTTGATCCATCATACTGAGATAGATTCTCACAGCAAAGATATGTTAAAGTGACCAATGGTGGACTAATGGCGATGCTTCAAAACTACAGTTTGAACGTCACCCATGACGTGGAAAACTAAAACAAATAATATTTGCCATATATTTTTTTTATCCAGTATTGAAATTATTTTATTAGAAAAATTATCATAGCTAAAATAATCAGCTTTCAATTTAGAAAATATATACCAGATACGCTGCTCCTATTCATATTAACGTTGAACATAACTGACTCTAGTTTTCACTAACTAATTTACATAATTGAACAAAGTCTAGTGGGATTTAAAGCCATTAACACTACAGTCTGAAGTTAACATTGCTACACAATGTAACTTTACAATCTTACCATTTTCTCCAGCCTTTGGAGGCGGTTCAGTCAATTTGTCAGGTTGCAGTTACAGTGCAAAACTGTGGTGTGCAAAGAATGATGAGGTTATTTTCTAAGCCAACAAACTCACTGACAAATTGTTTTGGGAATGTTTTTTTTGACAAAATACGACAATTTGATATTTTTTTCCATTCAGTAAATGTGCAACATCAAAACACTAAAAGCTACATTTTGTTTTATACGCAAGTTGGGACTGAAAAGTCTTTTTGCCACAGGATGTTAATTCACACCCAGCTTGTGAATGGTTTGTCAAGTTGGAGCTAATTGACCCAGATATGAAGTCAATGGTAACGACTAGAACAACAAGCTATTTGCATGCCCAGGCGCTGGTATCCCTACCAGCATCAAGTGCAAGAGCTGAACAATAATCGAGAATAAACTAAATATTTATTTATATTTATGGGTCGGGAGCTAAATGTGCAGGACTGTGGCCCAGTGGGAGGGGGCCAAGGCACTGAGACTAATGTTTCCAATTAGTAGTAGTAATTACAGTAATAGTGCTAACTGCTAACATTGGATGCTAAGGAGAGCTTAAAGTGTAAACATCCTCATTTTGTCTTTGTTCCAGATTAGAAAGGCTGTGTTTCACAGCAGCAGCTCTCTCACTCACAGACTGTTTTGTCACCTCTGCTTCTGAAATGAATAATTAATGACCACTTATTGTGAGATCACGCCAAAGAAATAATTTGAAAGCTGTTGGTAACGCTTCTTAAAGAGAAATTGGAACCTGTCAAAATTGTTTGGTAAATGATTTTACAAAAAGAAAAAGAAAAAAAAACACATATTGGCCACAAATCTAGGTGTATGTCTAGCTAAAACTATCAGCTCAACATACCACCAGTTATAACGATTTAAATCCAGAATTTGTGTTAAAAACATATTAAAAGGTGGGTTTTTTAATTCCTGCATTTGAGGCCTGATACATTTTAAATTTAACCAAACCTACATTTCCTGCCTTGACTAAATGACCATCCTGTACTGACTAATTAAAGTCAAATTTAAAGAAAAGAAATCCAAACAGACTTTTAATAAATTTTTATAACTCAATGCTGGCATATTTTATGTAATGTTGAATATTTTTTTTATCAAATATGGACAAGGGAATGGCATGCTGACACTTTTCTTATGAACAAAACGAAAATGCACACAGCCGAAAATCATCCTTTTAATTTTTGCATTTTTAAAAAATGCAAAAAATAAATAAATGAAGAAATGAAGCAAGTCAATGTCTTGTCCTCAGAAGTAATAGAAAAAGGGACTGCATGTGTGCTCCTGAAGTACTTGGAGCAAAGCAGGTGCCATTCAGTACATTCAGTAATCCCTTTTCCACTCAACATCACCCCTGGTCACAATAAGGGATTATCCCTCACCCCTTCGTCTCTCCGTTTCCCCTCTCCACCTCCTTTATTTTACACCACCTCTTTCCTCCTCCTCTGTCGCCCCTTCAAACTTATCTCCTTCTCTCCTTAATGCTCCCTGCCTCTCACAGACAGATGCCACATCTGCCATTACGGGATCAATAAACCATTACCGTGGAATCTTTAAAGAACATTTGTATTTACTTTAAACAAATGGAGAAATGTCTTCACTGGCCTCCAGAAGGGCTACAGGGAAGCATGATTTGGACATTTCTGCGATAGCTGCAGAGCCACTGCATAAATTTTCAAGGAGGGTGCTCTTAATGTGAGTGCAGCTTCACAATTATGACATTCTTTAATATGGGGATATTGAGTGAGGAGAAATGCTAATTAAAATAGATCTTCAGAGGAACAGTACTTATGACAAAACCATCTGGAGGAGAGAGTGAGATTTGGAGGAACTATACTGAAAACGAAACATAAGAAATCACTCATACATGTCGATTTAGAGGATTTTGCCGTCAGTAATTACACAACCGCCCTTTTCACTGTTAAACTAACAATAACGTTGATTTATTTTAACAATTTGGAGCACAATTATGCCATAATCACTCTAACTACTGTTTCAAATTCACTTTTTTATTTATGTAGAAAAAAAAAGCTTTTTTCACAGAACAACTCCTACCCCACTCTGTTATCCACGATAACAACAATAATAAAAAAAAAATGTTACAGTAGCTAAAAACGACTGTGGTCAGCAGCTGGTAGTGTCTGTGTTCCTGCTTGCAAACAGAAAGCATGCAGACACGTGTCACTTTCAGTCAGTCCCAGTTGTGACAGGTCGTACATGTTCCAACTCTGTCCAAACAAACAATATGTTCGCTGGCAAAGTACCAAGAGGAGAGGAGGTGGGGGGGTGGGGGGGGTGCTGTCATTCCCAGCTAAGGCTAGTTGTTTGTGAATTGCTCTGTGCACTGCAGTACATGCGCAAAAGACAAGGAGATGGCCGAGAGTGTGCCAACGATCAGCTGCACAAAGCATACAGTGCTCTGTACCTGTTGCTGCACACTGCTGCTCAGATGGCTAAAACATCTCACTTCAAAACTGATAAATTAAGGTTGTTTATAAGTGTTACCCGATGTGCCATGGGGTGTCTCGTGTGTCATTTTGCTCTCGATAAGGATACGTCTGATATCCGCTTTGACAACAGATGATCTAAGTAATATTCCAACGTCCTAGTCGAAGTCCACTGTAATAAAATGTGATCTTGTTTTTGTTTTTAATGAACAATATCTAACTGTAAAATATCGGTTTAAGGTGATTTTGGTTTGATTAGGGATCAGACTGTGTCATATTGAAAACAATCAATTGTTCCAAAGAGGGATCAGAACCAAAGTAAATAGAAAATGTTTGTGATGTAAAAGGTACTGAGAAAGTAATATCAAATTATTTATTAAAAAATATGCATTTGAGCCTCTCTGTGATTATATATCTCTACAGTTAATAATAATAGTTTATGACAAATAAAGTGACATACAAAGATTTCACATGTTAAGCTATCTTTTTCTTTTCTTGGTATTCTTAAATTTAAAAAAAAAAATCACAAATTTTTATGGTGTCTTCCAGTTTACTCAAATCAAGTCTAACTGCCCTACTTTTACTTTTTTTGTTTGTTTGGGTTTTTTTTTTTCAAAATGGAAACATAACAAGCATAATTTTAACACTTTATGACAAATTCTGGTGGAAGCCTCATTTCACATTCTGGGAAAAATATATTTCATGTTCAGGTTCATTCTAAAAGTGGCAGTGACAAATTAAAAGACCTCATCACTGCCACATGAATCCGCACAATCCCAGGCTGCTCGTTCTTTTCCCTTTTTAGGTTCAACTTGATTGACAGGCCAGCAAGCATTGCTTATTCAAATGAGGGGACCAATCAAGCTTCTTTCACCTCTACCGAGGGGATTTTTGCATGGTGAAAGGGGATTTATGATATTAGATCTCACTGAACTACATAGTTGATGAAACACCCTCTATTTTTATAATTTTTCTTAGGGGCCCTTTTTTTTGAGCCTGTACACCAACTATTCTCAAATTCTTCACCACTCCCAAATGTTTCTTCTAAATCTTTTACTTAACCTCATGTATCCTGTTTCTATTACTCAACTCATTTCATCTGTCACAATCTGATTTCTTCCTTTCTCAGCCTTCTCTCCCTAGATACAGAGTGCACTTGTGTTTTCTTGAGTTGCAGCTAACCGAAAAAGGGCTCGAGAGATGGACGGAAGAGATTTCCTGTTCCCCAGAGAACCGACATTCAAATATGAAAAGCAAGACATTTTACCAAGTCATTCGCAAACGAGCAACACAAATTCACCCGTGCCACGTAAGGACTCGACATTCACTCTTTGCCACATCTCTAAAATCCAGTCAGTGCCCACATACCTTGTCAGCCATGATCATGGACGAGCCCCCATGGATGCCCAAAATGGGTATGAGTGTCTGCGAGGAAATAAAATCCAAAATCTGGGCAATGGCCTCTTGGTCAGTGCCATCCCCAAACACCACGCCGTGGATCTTGGTCCCTGACATCAGGTCACACATGTGGGTGATGATGCTTTTCGGGTCGGTCTTGTTGACCAGCAGCGTGACCACATTGACGTCGATAGGGTCCTCTTTGCTCCACAGCGCCCGGATGTCCTGGTCCGAGATGTAGCGCGTGCACCCCAGGATCACGGCGATGTTCAGAACCGGCACTTTCTCCGACCCACCGCCTGTCCGCTGCTTCTGCGCTGCCACCGGGTCCACGGTGGCCGTCACCGCCACCAGGAGGGCCAGGGAGAGCAGCGCACCTTCCCCTCCACCGCGGCGACTGGGGCTCCTTCTACTCCTCCTCTTGCTCCTTTTGCTGCCAAGGGACATGGTGCTAAACCACTTCATCCCCTGCATGGAGAGAGGATGATGGGACCAGATGTAGACGGATCAAGGAGTGAGGAAAAAAGTGTGACGAGATGGTGGTGAGAAAAAGCAGAAGAGATAAATTGTTAATGCGCAGCTCATTTAGCCCACACATTGAAGTAGCAACTTTTTTTTTTTTCATATTCAGTTTCTTCTCTGTGAGTTTATTGAAAATCAAAACCTTGCGGGGAGGGAGATGGCCTTGGGAGGATGTTGAGGAGGGGGGAGAGGAAGAGAAGATGACTAACAAGTTTACACTTTATGGTCACGACTGCTGGGATCAGATGATTATGGTACAATCTGTGCTGGCTGAACGAATAAAGAAGAGTTTTTAAAGAGCTCACGTTTTCGTCTTAATTTTTATACTTTACAAAACATTAAAAACACAATGAACTGATTAATTGGATGACGAGTTCATGCTTAGTAGTTGAATTAACCATATTTTCGCTGCAAACTTTTGTTAGATTTAGGCTGAATGCATTAAATATATCCGATATATTACAATATTATTGACATGTTGGTTTATTTCAGTAATTTATATTCACACATTCTATGGCCTAAATAACAAATTGATGTTTTAAAGCCTTCATTTCTGTTAATTGTGATGATTCTTTGCATTCAATTAATAAAAAAACAAGTAAAGTATGTTGAATTACTGCGTAAAGGTCGATGTTTTCAAAACAGTTTTAATCTGACAAATGAACCACGTCTGAATGTATATTCTAACTTACCAAATGTGACCGTATCAAAGCCAAAATGAACTTCAAACAGTAACTAAGCATGTAGCAAAATTTTAATTTTCCGTTTCAAAGCACCAATGATCCTCATAATTCAGCTGTGTTGCTTTGGAGCTGCTCTTTTTGATACTTTCTCAGGAATTAAACTGTGCAGGAAAGTTAGGAAGATCAAACATTTCTTTTCTGCTAACAAGTTTCTTTTAAACATGAAAAATGTTGTTTAACTGTAAAGGACCTCTAACCGTCCATGGTCTCACACCAAAAAACATCCATGAACAATTACCACAGAACAAACAAGTGGGCTCTGAAGCCTGCACCAATGTTTTTAGATGGGAGTCACAGCTAGATCCTAAAAACATTGACTCATTAATGCTAAACCCCTACTATTTTCCAACGCTGGCCTTTCAGATCATTAATAAAGCCACGTTTTTGCACGGCACTAATAACTGCTGTGGCCAGTGTGCCGTAGCATCGGTTCAAAGGGACACCTCCTGAGCTGCAGCAGCGCTGCATGCCTGGAGAATGGGAGCTTGCTGAAATTATACAACGTGTGATGCAGCTGTCAGACACACATATGGATTTGTTTATGTCATGAAAGAGAAACAGAGGCGAGTAGTAGATTTCAAATTCGTATCGCACGTTCTTGGTATTCTCACAAGTTTGCGAAGGTTGACTGTTGCTCCAACAAAGTAGGTTTAATTGAGCTCCTCAGGCTAAAACACCAGGGTATCAGTTTGGTTTTTGATGCAAACTGGGGTAACCTTTAGTGACGTACAGAGGACGCTGTGTAGCTAATTGCTGACGAGGTAACCGACTGACAAAGGAAACTGGGTGGGGAAGTTTTTAGGGAGGAGAATCGCAACCAGACCAGACCAATTCACTTTGTCACAGCCAGAAGCTTGATTGAAGGCAAGAGGCTGTGGTATTTTAGTACATGCACCACAGCAATGCCTTTAAATCCCACAGCGCTTATGAACAGGCTAACAGCGGACACCATTATTACAGGCATTCCAGAAGGAAAAATGTTGAGTTTGTTGGGAATCCTAATGCAACCTAACTAAAAAAAAAACCAAGGCAATATAAGCGTATAAGTTGGTTACCATGGAAACTGGATGCGGGATGGAGAAACAGGTAAATACAATTTCACTGAAATCCCTTGGAAACGTATTCTGATTTATTTGAATTTGACAAATTACCTTTTTTTACACGTTAAATTACACGGGAATCCTAATCTTGCTTCTCCCGGTGCAGCACTTCGCTGCCTAGCATGGCACATGGTGGACTGAGGCATTAGGACGGAGTTTCACAGCTGTAAAGTTGCGACCGTCAGAAATTATAGATAAGGTAAAGTGGGTATATCATTTGGAAATAAAATTCAAATTGACCTCACTTTCTCTACAACTTCTCTTCCCATATAAAAAGTACTCAGTGGCCTCAACCTGACTCTCTGAGAGCATGAAACACGATGAAATGTCACAAGATAAATGAGCAGGTGTGTTGACACAGGGAGCCTGAGCCCAAATCCCAATGACATGAAACATATGGTCACATAGTGAGCCCATGCATACGGTTGATAATTTACAGATTTACTGACAGAAGTGTGTGTTTTCGGATCACCGCAGAGGATGCGGGTGCGGGATTGATTAACAGGAGCTATCATTTCTCATGACACTCTTTGAGGAAACACAGATTTAGGAGCCGCGATCAGCTCTTGATCTCTCACCAATTGTAAAGCTAGTTTCTTATTTGTTGGCATTATAATCAGTGATACATTTAACTTCCTAATGTGTAGTAAACATTTTGGTTATTTGTTTTGGTTTTGCATGAGTTTGACTAACTTTTGTACGTGTAGAACAGTCAATGTTTTTAGGATGCCAGGTAAATTTGGCTAGATGGAACTAAATAGATTTCGATCAATTAAACTGGGAAACATGGAAAGAGAAAGTGTAGACATAGTTATTGACACATGATGCAAAAAAGTTATTTCAGGCACAAAAGACTAACTCATGGTTTGTTTTCAAAATAGCAAAAGCTTAAAGTAAAATTCAGTGGAAAATCTGAAATTAAAAATATTTAAGTTGTAAAATTTGCCTTGATTTTTGACAGATATAAATATGAGAAATAATATATTACATTTCAATGATAAGGTTCAACAAGACATTATAAGGGAAAATGTAATAATCACTGTCCTTGGGGTGCATTGTTTTTTTTCCCCCACACTCAGTGATTGTTTTAAGTAATTATGATTTCACTTACAATCAAAGCCCATTTTTCTCTCATTGCTCAGCCTGAGATAAACAGTTTTCAGTTTTACTCATCATGTCTAGACTCAAAAGAAGATCTACAGATTGAGCCTTTTCCTCATGTTAGAATCTACTAGTCAATTTGAGGTCTCATGATTCTTTGGCTGTCAACCTGGCACCTCTTTGGCCTACTTATAGAGAGGAGCAAGCGAGTCCATTGCTGACAAGATTATTTTTTGCCATCAGTCGTTTGTGCCTAAAATCTGGAAAACAAAATGTCTTTTTTTTTCTTTTTTTTACTTGTCTTAACTCTGCAGCACGTCAAAAAAATAAAAATAATTAGGACAAAACAGTGGCCATGAAAGCAATATAATAGGCAAGAGCTATAAAGAGAAAGAGGGAAAAGAAGGAGAGAGAACATGCCCCACAAAAGCATATTGAGCAGTTTGTTGTCACATCACGGCCATTGTTTCTTGGCACTACAATAGTGGATGATGTTTGGCAGACAAATCTGTACTACTGGCAGTTTGCTCTCCACACATTCATACAAGCTTACATTCCCGTCCTAACAAGAGGTAGAACATGCAAATAATTCACAAATAACTCCTAAGCACCAGTGGTTAGATTGTGATTCAGTAGTTTATAAATTTCCATTTTGTTTTTAATCTACAAGTGGAAAATAACTCCTACCTACCAATTCTTTTGCCACTACGGCCAATCTTATCAGTTTTTATGCAGGGCCGAGTTTCACACGCGTTGATAATTCATCTGCATTATCTTTATGTGACGATTAAAATGACTGCATTCACAGCGGTCACATTAGTTTTCCCTGCTCTCCTCCCAAATTGAATTAAGCATGGATTAATGTGCAGTGCACACTTAGTGGATGCATTGTACAGAGTTGAAGTCTGAATGATGGATACTGCAAATGATAAGCTTTACCAAACCACAGCCCAGAGGACATGACTATGTGTGTTTATTGTGCATCCTAGAGCCTTGATATTGCATTGCTCTTCTGCCCACACTGCCTTCTCCATTACTCCACATTCATTCATCGCCGTGTCATCTATTCACTTCTCTGTCCATCACTTTTATTCTTCACATTGCTTTTATAAATCAGTCTTGCATCCGCAGTCAACCATTTTATAATGTAGCGCAGCAACTTAAGACATTTGTTTTTATTTGTTTTTTTTTTTGTTTTTTTTTAGTTTTTTCAATGTAGGGATGTATCGATATAAACATTTTTATCATGATTATAGACAGCAAAATCAATCCCAGTTAATAATACCACATTTTTGTAAGGATTTGTTAAAAATGTGAAATGTGTTATTGGCACTGGGAGTTGCTGCATTGGTGCACAGAGCATTACCTTAGTTTTCCAGCTGCATACATTTTGTTATCAGTAAAATATTAGAACACTAAAATGTTTTGTCTTGAGAATAAGACCCTTTTGTCACAGAGACAAAGGTTTACAAAGTTGTCAAAGTTAGCAACTAAATTACATCACAGAGTAATTACGGTCTGCAACCTGAAGACAATTTGGAACCGACATTCACACTGTTATGTTTTCACAAGCAGAGCGGATACCGTTAGCTGTTTTTAATTAACCTTAAGGTTGTTTGGAGCTCACAGTCCAAAATATGTGCTTAAGCCTCTTATAGCACATACTAGAAAGTTGTGTCTGAACTAATCAGCAGTTTGTTTGTTTGTTTTTTTTTTTTAAATTGATGCTTCTCAATTTGTTTCAAGGAATAAAAGTAATGTTTTACCGTTTTTGGCTGTCCTGGCAAATTCAAGGAGATACTGGGTGACAGTGGTGGCAGTTCTATAAATTATCCAACCTGGAAAAAAGTTAAATGGACAAGCTAGTCCACAAACTAGCTTGTCCACTAACATTAGCCACTATCCACTGGAGACAGTGGATACAAACATCTTTAAAAAATAAAATAAAAAAAGCAAAGTCCGAAATGAAGCTGCTATGAACACTTTTTAGCAGTTATTTCATGGCTTCAGTCAACACACTGACCTCAGTTTTGATTGTTTTGTGGGTAAACATGTAGTTTAATTATGCTATTCAATAATTTCTTCACTTGACCCTAACAGTGATATTATGAAGCGTGCACATAGTAGCACTTTTGCGTTTTTAAATGATATTTTCTTACATTAACTATGTTTCTCTTTTTATTTTTATTTTTTTGAGTTGCCTGGTTTGGGGAACTGACTTCTTCCTGTCTATGTAGGAGGCCTGGCCACGTTTGAAAGCACAATGGACCAACCATGTGCTTTTTAGCAAAGGGGATGTTTTAAGTTTAGTTAGCTTGTTTAGTCTTTAGTTACTATTGATGTTCAGTTCTGTTTTCCCTATTTTGTGTAAATGGTCTGGCTAATTTATTATGTAAGTTATCTTTCTGTGTTTTTGTGTTAGGTCAAAGTTCTGAGTTATTTTGTATATCTGTTTTGTGTGGTAAAGTTTCTGTAAGTCACTTTCTTGAGTAGAATTACATTTAACTGACGTCTTACATTGACCCACTATAATTTGGACATTTCTTAACTTTCTTAAGACTAAATGAAAATCCACTTTTTTTTCCTGTGACCTCTATGCTTGCTCCTCACATCTGACAAGTTGTCATTGTCATCAGTTTGCATTACCTAGTGTCAGAAATGTTGCATTTGACAGAAAAGTTAAAAACCTAATCGGATATACAACCATGTGAAACAGTTTTCATCTCCAACGACATTTAAACAAAAGTAGTAAGTTGTTGCCAAAAGTTAATGCAGTGTGTCAATTACATTTTACTTTGTTGTCAAGTGAAGATGACTCTCAATTAAGGGACTTTGCCAGAAGATACGAATGGAAACAATTTAACAATTAAATGTGGAGTATATCGTATTTGCTCATCACTGCGCCAGCTGATTTGCTGGTGACTGATTTGACAGTAATGGAAAAAAAAAGAAAAAAAAAGGGCAATTATTTTCTGTCTGTGTCTTACTGCTTTATTTATGTATTCTGACTAATGTGATTCCCAAAGTTCTGTGTCCTTCTTTGGGTTTCTTTCCCCAAAGTTTTGGTCTGAAATGAGATTCTCCATTTGATATATGCGATGTAAAATAAATTGCATGAATGCAAATGTGATGCTGAAGCGGGTTCCATTTGCTTTTGCAGGCAAAACCAACAATGTGTGACGATACTTTTTCACTTCCCTCTGCTGGACAATCTGTTTTGTAGATTCTTTGTACGTGTGCTTCCAACAATTTTCTTTCAGCTATTTTACAATCCATCTCACTTCATACCGAAGCTGCAAAAACAAATAAAAAAGTTTGCTATGCTTGAGAACAATAAACAAAAAACTCTAAAAGATAAATGTACAAACAATACCTTTAAATTTAAATCCTGGTAAATTGTGGCATTGATATCAACTTAACTTTTTTTTCTCTCCTCACCATTGAACTGTGTTAAAATTCAAATTAACAACATAATTGAAATAAAAGGATGAAAAGAGCAGCAACCTAATAATTTAGGAAATAAATGTAGCTGTCTTTCCAACCTCCAAAACATCATCTAATGTTACTCATCCAAGTCCTTCAAAACCAGATTTGGACCCTCAGAACGTCATCAATTACATGTGGATCTCATTATTGCTACAAGGCAATTCTTTGTTCTGTGTCACAGGCTTTCACCCCAGTGACATCTCATGATCCAAGTCCAAAAACAGGTACTATATATGTTTGGGTAATGGGAAGTATTTCTATGTTTGTTCATTTATTTGCCTGTCTAGTAACAGGCAGAGGAAATGTTTGGGGTCTACCATTTATTGTGCTTGTTTTCTGCTAGATTAGACTCAGACTTTGTCAATCTTGATGCCTATATCTAAAATGTTGCACTTATTTCAATTGATTGTGCATGTCCTGATTTTGCAACCTACCTACTTACAAGCATTACATTAAGTAAAGAAAAACTGCAGGTAACTTGCAACTATGATGCTACATTTTTCATGATATTCATTCCCTCAGTCTTTTAAGTCCAGTCGTTGCTAGAAAGTGACATCTGTAGCAACACTTACAGTTTAGGAAGAAAACTGCAATGAATATACTGCAGCAACGCATTCAGCTGTAACTGCTGTGTATCTCTTATACAGTCACAAATTGCTTTTGGCGTGACCTGTCCGACTTCTTTGTTCTACTCTCAAGCCTGCACTTCAGTCGTTGTCCGTACCTCGTCGCGACGTTCCTGTCGAGTGAAAGAAGAAACCCGCCTCAGCGTTTCGTTCGCAAAAGTTGAGCTACGGCTTCAGCAAGATCGTGCTTAGATTTGCTCAAAGTGCGCATTTAATTCACAAGTGAAGTGGCGACTTAACCTCCTCTTATATCTGATAGTGTTCTTCTCTGTCTCCAAATTCCTCCAATCATATTCTCCAAGCCGTTCCTCTGCTCAGCCCCTCTCTCTCAGGCCCAAGCCATCTGCTCCATGCGCCCTGACATGTGCATGAGCGCCCAGGAGAAGCCCAGTGGAAGTAATCGTCTGTTACCACTCAGGCTTCAACATGTTGTCTCCCCCAGTGCACCTACCCCTTTACCTTGCAACAAACCTTCTGTGTGTGTGTAAATGAGACAGAAAGGGAACAGGAGGGATTTAAAGTAAGGGAAGAAGTGAAATCGCTCATACTCCCTGATATAGAATGGAAACAGAGTTGCACGCATTATTCCTGCACCTGATGCCGAACACATGCCTATGCATACATGCACACACCGTACATATAGAGCGGCTTGCAGAGATATTGCTTGAACCTATTCACATTTAGGATATTGTCGCAATTTACTTCCTAAATTGGCATCTTTAAAATGCTTTGGATTTTATGTAGGGGTATGAGGGCTAAAGACAATATGTAGAATAAAATATCTTGAAAACCACGCTAAATGATCATGCAAAGTATTCCTATCCTGCTGTAAAGTAGGTATTTCATTAGTGACCAAATCACCAAAGATAAGAGTAATTTTAGGCCATATTTGACCATAAATGATGTTGATAAATTCGAATCAGAGAGAAATTTATGGTAAAGACTGAACACTTTCTTGATTTTCTGAACGCTAATTTGAATACTTTTAAAATCTGTAGTGTGTATTCTAAGGTTAGTAAAAAGTCTTAGCCTACACTATTTATCTTACTTAAAAACATCGTGTTCATCTCACAAATCCTTACTTTCTCCAGCATCCATGAGAAAAAAATGTTGGGTCCTTGTTGAGCCAGAAGGTATCAACCACACAAAGTTGAAAGTCTATGTATTTTTTACTTTGTATTTTTTGCCTATCATCGTGAGCACAGACAATGAGGCTCTGAAGCCTGACCTTTACGATTCATGATGCAACCATTTCGAAATCAAAAACCCGGTCAGTAATGTCTTTTCCTTGTCTTTACTACCCCTTCCCTCATCATCGGAAGGGGCCAAGTCGTCTCTTTGAAAGCATGGCGAATGAGCTTTGTATTTAAACCTGAGAAAACCTCGCCGTGACTCTGCAACCAGATCATAGGCCCAGTTTGGAGGTGTTGGCGCTTCCTCCCAGATGAGAGCCTCTCTCCACTGGAAGCGCCAAAAATGTCAGTCTGTATCTGAGAGGAGGCTGAGCATGGCACTTTTTCCACCTCAATTTTGGCTGAGGATTGTGGTTTGATCATTCCAGTTGTGTAAGTTAAAATACTTTGCGTTGAAGCTAAAGCAATGAACACGCAAAATGTGAGCTACAGCTGCTAATGCTAAAAATTTTGCTAACAATTATTTTAGGTGGTTTGCTATGTGTTAGGGTTGATGTGGCCAGCCCTCTAATGATTTTAAAATCACCGGTTTAGAAGAAAGGCAACCCTTGGCTTTTATTGGCAAACATTTTAAAAGTACAAAAAAGTAACCATTATTCTATACTATGTGTTGGTCCATTATAAATCAACCCCCAAAATAGAATGAAGCTTGTGGTTGCAGCATCACAAAATGTAGAAAAGCTTAAGGGATATAGAGACTTTTGCTACAATTGCACTTTTCTTATTAATTTATTTGTTTACTTATTTATAAGGTACTTTGAGTACAGACACCTCATATTTGAGAACATTTGAGCAAAAGATTAGTAAGAACAAAAAGCTCTTGTCCAACTGTGTTCTGTTACATAAGGCAGAGAGAAATCACTTAACGTGTTTTGTCTTGGTTTAAAAGATACCTTCTCTCAGTACGAAATTAATCGTTTTGCTGAAACCATCCATCAAGCCCACAGACAAAGGTAATTTCAGATTTTATTTGGCCATGAACAAAATTAATTAATTTGAAACATATGTCTCCTCAGAACAGTAATCTTTCCCACACCTTAGCCTCATTCTGCACTTGGCTTTTTTAGTGCCTTACCGTGATAATCTGCAAAAAAAATCTCTCTGAGATCTTATTCCTTCTCATGCAGTTTTCATCTATATGTAAATAAAGGTAGAGCTAAAAAGTTATCAATCACAATTCCTCCACAACTCCTGTTTCTTTCCACACAATTTGCTTTTATCTGCAGACTTATACTAGGCTACAAAACTGTATTTAAATACTGTTAGTGTATTTTTCATGCTCCCCCCACCCCTGCGTAAACACAATACACTCTTGATGAACAGATGAACTAAAATCTGACAGTTTGGGGAGCTTCATTTATATATTGTCATTATCAGAGTCAGTCCACAGCATAAACAGACTAACCAGGTTTACAAAATTATATTGTTGTGTGATGTTACATATCCTATTATGTTTGAGATTTTAAATCTTATGCAACACGTACAATACAATTACATAAACTGAAGAAGTCTGTGAAAACTGCTTAAAACTGCGCTGAGAGCAGAAAAGAAAAGAAAACAAAAACATTTTCCCCAAAATTATTTGAAGTATGTTTCTTCTAAAGAACGAGATGCATTCTGTTAAATAATTTCTCTATTCTGCTTAGGAAGAATTAATTTCAGAGCCAGAGAGGCCCACAAGAGAATATCTGAACCAACTAAGAGAGAGATGCACATTCGCCCCAAGTATGCTGTATTCATGTGAATCCAATTTAACTAATCAACAAATAGTCTAATATAATATGTGGTGGAGATTACTTTCTAGTTCCACAGCTGCATCTCAAATTAGAATGTCATTAAAAAGTTAATTTAGTAATTCAATTCAAAAATGAAAACTTATAAAATGTTCATTCACACCGACTAATATATAAACATTTATTTCTGTTCATTTGGATGATTGTGGCTTAAAGCTAATAAAAACCCAATTATCAGTTTTTAAGACATTTTGGAGTATCACATGAAACCAATGAACACATTATCTTTAGTACAGACGTCCTATGTTATGGTGAGCAAAATCATAGGGAAGACCCCTAAAGGGCATACAATTATATTGTTGAAGAAGGCAATTGATTCCAAATTTCCTGCATCCAGAATTATTAGGGGAAGGAAAAAATTAGGTAGAAAAAGCAAAAATAATAAGTGTTGGACTGAGTCTGGCTGCTGCCCCCGCGACCCGACTCCGGATAAGCGGAAGAAAATGGATGGATGGATGGATGGATGGATGTTGGACTGAGAAGATCCCTAAACCAGATTCCAAGAATTTCTAAGAGTTAGGTGAAGATCCCTAAGTTAAAGGGAGTGCTTCGAGATCTATACTGCAAAGACAAATCCAGGAAATAAGCCATAAAAGTTGTATTCCTTGTTTTAATTCAGGGATGCTAGAAATATCTTGCCTGGGCTAACCAGAAAAGGCTGCTGCTCACTGCTCAGTGTCCAAAGCGTTACTGAAAGAGACACCAGCGTCCAACAATGCAGGCAACCTGAAGACATCTATTAATAGATCCCGTGTTTAGCATTACCACTGGCTGATTGTCTCTATACTGTGTAGCATTTGTTGCAGTGATATGTGCAGAAGTACGACGTGCATGACAATGTGCACAATACTGACAATACTTTCTGACACCTCTGTGTTAAAAATGATTGTCTTTTATTGGTGCTATGTAATCCCTGATTATCAAAATTGACATAAAGACTTGAAACACATCACTGTGTGTATTGAAAATGTATATTACCGTAATATAACTTTTTTTCATTTTGCATATACGCCAGATATCAGTTGAGCCAGATTGATTGGCCCCCAAAATCATATTCTGTTTAGATCTCCATACACCTTAGGATCCGTTCTGTTCATTCTTTTCTAATATTGGTTTGTTTTAAAAAAGCATGCAGATAACAAATTTTGTTTATTACTAAACAGGGATAGTTTATTATTTTTTTTTATTATTTTGTGATGGCAGCAATGCGCTTCAACAACGTGACTGCATCCCGAGAACAGAGGGGGAGAGAGAAACTGGGGTTGAGGGTGGTTGCAAATTTATTTAGATCTTCCCATTTGATCCAATGAAGCCATCACAATGCAAGTGCGACCCCCAAAGGCACTGAGTGTAACTACAACTTTACCAAGACGCACGCAGGGTAGATTTTTCTCGTCTTCCTTCTTCTTTAAACGTTTATGTTCTTTTTTCTTTACTCTGTCTTGCAGTGAAGAACTGCAACCTGTGCTAGAGATGGAATGCAATAGCCAACAAGCGGCGTATTATGGGATAAATCTCTCAACTGTTAACGGCTGATCGCTCGTCCGGAGATGGGATGGAGAGAGAAGTTGTGCCAACCAAAAAAAAAAAAAACCCTGCAATGTGTTTTCCATCGTTTACGAAGAAAAATCCCCACAACGCGCAGCGTTACTTTATATATTCAATTTATCAAATCTGTTTCAGATCAGTTGTGTTTTTAAAGACAGAAAATCTAGATGTCAGATATTTTTTCGGGGGGTTGATGAAGGGGTTCCGATCTAACCGCGGACTTTTATGGAATCAGCTGAGTGCGCACTGCAGCAACATTATGAATTAATAGAGATTAACGCTATCTCTCTCTCTTTCTTTCTTTTTTTTATTGTAAACCTAAACGTCTTAGTATCCAAGTTCTCATGCGGACAGCTGTGCTGCTGCTGCTGCTGCTGCTGCTGCTGCACTTTGGTCGAGGATCGCTTTAAAAGTCACACAGTGTCCGCCGATCAACAGCGAGAAAGGGGTCAGAAATGGATGGAAATAAAGTACTTACAGTATCTCCCTTCCACAGAGCTCCGAAGCAGCGGTGTTAGATGACATTGCAACAGTCCACTCTCTCCTTTGAATAACCATGCAGGGGAGGGGAATCACAGAATCTCTGGTAATGAATAATTCCAAGCGAGCGTCAAAAAAAAAAAAAAAAAAAAAAAAAATATAAAAAAAAAAAAAAAAAAAAAATAAAAAAAAAAAAAAAAAAAAAAAAA
>CAEGAF010073606.1:0-29266 GCA_903067075.1 Micropoecilia bifurca | reverse complement strand
TAATAATAATAATAATAATAATAATAATAATAATAATAATAATAATAATAATAATAATAATAATAATAATAATAATAGACAAAAAATAAATAGTAGAAACCTTTCCAATTTACCTGCATAATAGTCTGCACTATGCAAAAGTGGTTTACCTTGAATCAAACCAAAAGTAGAGGTAAAGGCGATTTTATGTTACTTTTTTGAGACAGACCAAAAAACTAGTTGTTTTTATAAAGTTTTATAAAGTTTTTCTGGTGTAGTGTTGTGCTTTTACCACTAGAGGGTGGCAACGCGCACTGAAGCAATTACTTGGATACCGAACTACAGACCTTCTGTTAGTCTGTCAGGGATGCATCTTTGTCGTGAGAATTGTTCCTTTGACATCTAGCGCATTTAAGTGTTTAAGTTTAATAAAAGCCTATTTTTCTAAAAAATCTTCCAAATCGTTTGGATTGAGAGACGTTATGTAACTTAAAGGTGCGTATCATTGCCTCCCACTCAAGAGTCAGAACAGCTGGCGGGGGCCGCGTCTCCTCCTCTTCTCCGCCCCCTGTCAGCCTCCTCCTCTCGGACAGCCTGTTCTCCGCTCTCCGCTCCTCTGAGCTTCAGTTGACCAGCGTCGCAACTGGGCGATGCACCTCCAGGAAAACCTCCGCCTTATTATCTGTGGACGACTTCAAATTTACATCACTCAAACCTGAGTGACAGTTTTTCTTGTGTTTCTTTGCCTTTGAATCGTGCTTCTTCTTCTTCAATTTTTTTAGCAGTGTAATTTTGACAGAAATTATTTCTTTGACAAGGTTTTTTTGTTACCTACCTGAAAACTGACCACTTTACTCGCTGCAGAGACACTAGTTCTAACATTTAAAAAAAAAATCTTTAAAGAGAACCGGTTTGCAACTGGTAGCTCACTGGGAGATGTTACAAGGAGAGCCACACAAACTGGCTTGATTTTGACTTTTTATTATCATTATTATTATTATTATTATTATTGTTCTCGAAGACAACGACAGCATCTCCTAACAAACTACAAAAGCAACGGAGGCGCTCCTAAAAGGTAAACACTCAATTAATAAAAAAGCATAGGCAACTTGACAGTTCTCCTTAAATATGTACACATTTAAATCAAGTTTAAAGGTTACACTACACTTGTTTAAAAGATGAAACACACCTTGGAAATTCATTTTCTCTCACTATATAAAAAATCGCCTTGAAAATTCATTTCTTTCTTTTAAAAAAAGGTGACATAAAAGTTTAAAAAAAAGATAAAGGTTGAGAAAAAAAGTTAAAACCCATTCTGTGTTGTCTTTGTAATTGATTTCATACAGTTTTGTGATATAGAAAGACATTTTTTTATGGAGAACGGTGTCAAACGTGCAGATACATTTGCAGCTGTTCACATTTTATACTTGCTTGCCATAAAAAAAGGAGTTCCACAAGCTTGTGTTCCCGGCCCACTGGTGTTGTTTCAAAGCAGGATAGAATGAGGGATGTTTTGATTCTCTTCAAACATAAAACAAAATCAAGAAAACTTTGTCATTCGGATGACTGGAAACGATTTGATAACGCAGCCTTTTCTGAGATTCAGATATCAGTCATATTCAGTCTTCCTAATCTGGGGAAAAAAATCTGCATTGATAAAAAGCTACCTTTCTGGGACTTTTCTGTAAGTTATCATTTTTATACAATGTCTGAATTATCAAAAACAATTTCATCTCAGTCCTCTGCTTGTGTTTTAGTGAAAGGAATGATGCTACCCATCTCTCCTGCTCCCCAGAAAAAGTGGGAATCACCATAGCAACTGCATTGCGGTTGTGAAACCATAACATATTTCAGTTTTAGCATTTTATATAAATGTTTCATAATAGGAAGGATTCAGAGTTTTTCAGGTTCTAATTTTCAGACTTGTGAACTCGAGTCATATGAGTTGGACTTGCCTCTTGAAAAAATGGCTGCACTGATGATGTTGTTTGGCTTTAACGTACATGCTTCTTTTTTGTCACACTATTTTAAAACGTACAGCTTGTTAGCTCAAGATTGCTGGTGGATGGTGAGCAGGGGTCCAGTTCAGAAAGCGGGTTCTGTACCTGAACTCAGGGAAAGGATTTTCATAAAGTTTAACTAGATTCAAAAGCTTTTTGAATTACCTGTTAGCAGCAATAACTTTGAGTAATGCATCTTTTGTTGTGACACTAATCCACAGCATCCAAAAACGTGCAGCCTTAAGGACACCGTTGTGCTACCAAGTTACTAATAGGCTTACTATAAGTAAATTGGGAAGTAAACACCTTTTTTCAGATCCCAACCCAATCTGCCTAAGGCGTTTCTTCAACATCTGTCCTGCTCCCCATGTATAAAAGTCGGTGGATGGACAAACACGGACTTCCCCAATCTTTGACATCATTACTCCTGAAAATCTTAACACCTCCTCGAGGATAGCACATGTGAATTTTATCCGCACTTATTCCCAAAAGGCAGGGCGTTTGTTGGCAATGACCTATGAGTTAATCGGCACCACAGAATTCCCCAAACTTTGCAACAAGGTGGTCAGAGCTGGCTGTGTGGGGGCGACTGTAAAGCCAGAAATGTGCAGGTTGCAGCCTCCTTGCATCATGTAGCTCTCTAAAGGCTGGGCCAGACACAGTTGTGTGGATTTTCCTTAAAGAACCAGAGCCAAGCAATCTCCTTTCCTGTCATTCCGCTCTCTATCTGTCTTACTGCCCTTATCCAACTGCGGGGAACACTCCTCTTTTGGTACATATGGGATTTGTGTGTTTTTGTGCATTTGTAAAGAGTCAGGTCAATGCAGAAAACAAGAAAGAGGAGAAAACAGAACAAAGAGAGAAGTGCTTGGAAGTCAATCAACAAGTGAAGAAAGAGAGAGGAATGTAGGATTTAGGGAAGAAATGTTGTAGAAGACAGAACATAAATTTTATAGATGTGATAAAATCCTGGGCCAATCGGTATTTTTTTCTCTGCTTTTTGCAGAAAAAATGCAACTACAAAGTTCAACTACAAAGTTTGATATATTTGATCAAAATTTCATGTGACAGACCAATGATTGAAGGTGGTCTTTAAACTTTTGCTACACATTAGAAATCGACATTTTACAACAATACCTCTTACCTGGGGTATTTCTCTACCGGCATCATACATCCAGTGACTAAAGTTTTGGCCCATTTTTCTTTTCAAAAGTCTCAAAAATCTCGGATCGGAAGGGAAGCACTCTGGAAGAGCAACGTTTCCAAGGTATGTCAAAGATTTTGAATAAAACCGAATTCAAGAATGATCTTTGATGTAAACCATGCCATTATAGCCGGAGCTGTATGTTTAGGGATTGTTGCCCTGCTGGACAGCGAACCTCCAGCCCTCTCTCAACTCTATTTACAGTATTTAGCTCCATTCATCGTCTCGCACCAATTTCTCTGTCACTGCTGCAGAGAAGCGTTCCCACAGCAGTGGTCGAACGAGGTGGGGCTGGTGTGTTTGGGGTGATTTTTTTTTCTAATCTGATCAAACTGTGTCCCCAACATGGCTTGTAGCAAACTTCAAATGGAACTTCTTATATTTTTCGTCTGACCACCTTTCAATGAAAGCCAGCTTTGTGGACAGCATGGTAATAGCTGATTTGTCAACATGTTGTTCCACCTGAGAGTTTCCAGGTCTCTTTTAGTGGTTTTTGCATTTGTTTCTGCTTTTAACTTTCTCCCCGTTTTGTTTGCTGCTTGGTTTTGAGGAGGCTGTTTGTTCTTTGAGCAGTCCCTCCAGGATTTCATGATTGGTTGTTGTGACTATATTTTGGTACTACTTTAGGAATAGGAATGTTTGTGAGGAATTTTGCAATATTTTTTCCTAAGTAAACCCCTTCCAAAGTCTACATGAAGAAAAAAAACTAAAAAAGCAGCAGTGTTGTTGAAGTGCTGATGTGTAAAATCAACATTTTTTTTAAACTTCACATCACGTTATGTTATTATCTCATTGTAAGCATACCCGGAGTATTGCTTTGATTCTGTCATGCTTGTTTGAGAAATCCTTTAGTTTCCCAAGGCAACCGTTGAGAAATTCACCTTCAAGGACGAAGCCCTTCCGCTGAGCTAAAGTTTCCAAGCTTCTGAGCTTCTGCAATTCCCCCACTCTGCTCCTTCAGACTAGTCAGCACCAATTGGCCAACGCCTTGTGGAACTGCACATCTTTATATGACCTACGTCTCAGCTCAACGCTGGTAAAAGCGTTGTTAAAGTTTTGATAGAGGAGCTATGCTGTGATGACTTCCTGAAGGCAGAGTTTCAGAAAGAGCAGGAGCTTCTTAAAGAGACAGAGGCCCAATTTCAAGTAGTAAATTACCAAGTCAAAATTCTTTTAAATTTCATTTTGTTTCAATTTGCAATTTTGTACCACTTTGTCTTGCTCTATTCTAAAATACCTTGTCAGATAAAATACACTCGTTGTGTGTACTTTGGCAAGACACGATAAGTACTAAAACAATATGAAGGAAGAAAAATAGTCCCGAAAATTAGACAAAAGGCAAAGAAAAACGCTGACAGAAGAAGGTAGACTTAAACACAAAATCAAAACAAAATGAAGTTTATCAGTTGAAGTAAGTTGTTTAAAAATGGCTACCATGATGCTCTGTTGTCATCGCTCTGGAGTGTCCAGTCCTGGTCCCTAACCTGAACCCCCCCCCCCCCACCCCCCCTGTTGGAAGCTCCCCGGGTGACTGCGGCCTTCAGGCCTCTGTTGTTTCCATACTTTCTCTGCTGTTTGTACATGATGGGTTCAGTGGGTTCAGCCCAGCTATAAAAGCACCGCTCCCCCTCTTTCTCTCCCCCTGCGGCACAGGACGGAGTCTGCAGGCCCTCCTGTAGGAGGAGGAGGCCCTTTTTCGCTTCTCCTCCTATATAACTCTTTTTTTCTTTTTTGACTGTGTTTTCCTCTGCTTCCCCCTGGCTCGCTGGCTGGTTGTGGTAACAATTTTGGGCCCAACCCTGGACCCGGCAGTCATTTTTCTCCTCTTAGTTTCAAACCACCAACTAACCACTGACTCCCTGCATCCCCCTTTTCCTCCTCCTCCCCGTCCTCGTCCTCCTCCGCCGTCTCAGGAATGTCTTATTCACCTCCTCTGTGCATCTCTGCGCTCTCATTCTGACACGGTCACAACTCCCATCTGTTTGCTGCTGCACCTGAACGCCGGCGTGTCAACGCGGTTCAGCGAATGCGCACGTTTCGAGACACTTAGAGACCCCAGCCCACCCCTTACATCAGCTTGTACCGACCACCTGCGAGGGCATATACACACACACACACACACACACACACACACACACACACACACACACACACACACACACACACACACACACACACATCCATAAACCTCTCTTTCTTCTCCCTCTCTTTTCCATTATCCTCCAGAGAGCCCAGAGACGGGGTCTTCGCTTCCAAACCAAACACAGACCGAATTCCAAAAACCCCAACTCAACACCCACCTTCCTCCATCTCGCCCTCCCAGCCCTTCATATTTGCCTCTCCACTCCCTACCCATTCCTGGCCTGTTGGTCTTCTTCTCCTTCTTCTTTTAAATCTATAGTATAACATAACAATCCGTCTTTTAGTCGTTTTGTTAGCAGATGAGAAAATCCACTTTTCAGACCTTTGGAAGTGATTCCCCCACAGAAAGGAAGAGGTATACTCCCATATGTGGATGACAGTCTGTCATCTGGAGCAACAGCAAGCAACTACCATAGCTGAAAACAGAAAACGGATTGTTGTATTGACAAAAAAACCCAACATATTTTTAACTGTCAAAAGAATGCCTGGACGCACACTGGCAACCCACCAAAAGGAGCGGAGTGAGCGCTCTTACTTTCCACCCAAAGATCCTAAGCTTGACATGTGGTGAGAGCTATGGAAGTAGAGGGCAGATTTCTCCTCAACCATCTAAAATCGAAAACATCATCTCCCTTCACAACGTTTTTTTGAAACAGTCTGGCTCTGGCCTACATGTCGGGAAACCCAAACTGAGCGATGTGGTTCAAGCTGCAGTACCTGCGTTTCCATCGGTAATAATATTGCGTGATTTGATCTTCTGAAAATAAATTTGCTTAATAGAAACGTACCAATTAAAAAAAACAACAAAAAAACCCTCATTTATCCATAAAAAGATTTGGCACTAGGGGTTTTTGGCTGTATTGAAGATGGCTTATTTTACAAAATTACAATGAAAACACGTTTCCGCCATGTGATCCACAACTGGATGCTGCTACTGCTGCAAACCACAAAGAATCAGAAGATGACAGGAAGTAGTTGGAGGATGATGAGGGTTTTTGATGACTTGTCATGTGAACAAACTCATTCAGGTGTTATTTTAACACTTTCATGCATAGCAGTCACTGCACTGGACAGATATCTAAAAGCCTTTTTCTTGTGGATTTTTATGGTATTAATGCACACAGACCACGGAAATGGAAACCAGTGCCTAATTCAATACACTGCCAACTACTGGCCATCTGCTGCAAATGCAAGAAATTATTTGTTAAATCCAATTTGGCAGACAGACAAAAAAGCAATGCAGGAATATCCAGTCCCTACTGTAGAGGATTTTTGCAGGTAAACAAAAATATTATGGCATCAAGTAACCCCTGGAGACTAAGGCTGCATATGTATTTTCAAAATAACAACTTTGTATTTGAAGAGATTTACAAATAATCACTTAGAAAAAAATCCCAGAAAAAAATGTATTTAAAATTTTTTTTTGTAATCCTAGGTTCTTATTTATTTATTAACAATTTCTTTGCAAAAATCCATCCATCCATCCATCCATCCATCCATCCCTCCCTCCTTCCCTCCCTCCCTCCCATATTTAATGGAGTCTTTTTCTTTAACCTTCGTCTACGTTTCCTAACTGAAAGCAAGACGGACAGGCTACAGTACACAGCTGGGATTGGTTATTATTTACTTGCTTGGCACACACACACATTCACGAGGAGACACACACACACACACACACACACACACACACACACACACACACACACACACACACACACACACACACACACACAGTGAAAATAAATTGGGTGAATCTGCTCTACAGAGAGGAATGTGAGACACATGTGTTTATGTGTTCTGGGTCTGGATGACAGAAGGAATGAAAGAGGGATGCTAGGAAATAAAAAAAGAGAGAGAAATACAGAAAGAGAAAAACACATAGGCAAACCTGAATGGAAGAGGAAAGAAAACATTGCAACAACTGCGTTTGCATCCGGCATTCAGGCTATTCCTGGTCTTGTTTGGCTCCGATCCATCGATGGAAAGATTGACTTGTTTCCACATTCCGTTTTTTATTTCCTTAACTTTTCCATTTTGAACCCGAAGACATTGTGTTTTTTTATATTTGTCTCCTCTAATTCTCTTCTTTATATCTTAATTTTGTTACTTTTCTCCATAAACATGCAGTGGTTGTGAATAGCGTCAGTGGCTGGGAAATAACTATTGCTCCACTAATTGTAAGAAAAGCTGAAGGAGATGGAAGGCGACTTCTGATCTTTCTGACCAATGGTGGCAAAGAAACATCAGTGGTCTTTTTTAGATGTGTTGCTCAGAGAGAGAGAGAGAGAGAGAGAGAGAGAGAGAGAGAGAGAAACACCCACCCAGCAATAATGCAATTTATTTTCCTTTTTAAGAGAAAATTCATTTTAAGAACAGAAATAAACAAAAGTCTGCTGTTGTTTCTGGTTACATAAGTGTTTTTGTGAGAGTTGTTGCAGTCTGTGATCATTTTCCGCTCTTTAGATGCAACCATTTGATACTGAGCAGAATTCAGGTTCTAACCTTCACTTTTTAAACTTTCGCTAAAAGCAGCCGCATTAATGCCTCCTGCACATTTTCACCGCTTTTCCCACAAGCATTCATTTACTTTATTGGGGTTTTGTGGTGATGAAGCGACACAAATTAGTGCACAATAGGAAAATGGAAGGAAAATGATGCAATGTTTTCAGCCATTTTAGAAAAAATCTGGAAAAAACTGTTTTTGTGCATTTCTGTTTTCTCTCTCTGAGCTTCCCACGCCTGTAGAGATAATTTTTTTAATAGATTTTTTTCATATTCTTGTAATGTTCTCATTTATACTGGGGCCAGTTTGATTCAGTTTGTTTAAATGGCGTCAATTTACAACATATCATCTGGAGGTGCTTTACAAAACAAAGAAGAAAAGATTGAATGGAAGTTTAGCATATCTGTATGATTCTCTTCATCCATCTTCCGATCAAGTCTTATTGGTTTTCATGTCTCTAGGAAAACACAGCATAACCCTGCAACCACCATGCTTCACCTCCGAGGCGTTTTGGAGAAACATTTTGGTACCCGAGTACCAAAATGACAAATAATTTTCCTCCCACTACAGTTATGCACAACATTGTGTAGGTTTATCAAACTAGATTTCTTTAAAAAAAAAAGAACAAAAACGAAAACACTGTTGTAACACAATGCGAGAAACATAGGTACGTCACTTAAAAATAGGGAAACTTTTGCAAGTATAAATATAAATATAATCTGAGAAAGATTAGTTTATTCAAATAAATATTTTTTTTCAGACAGCTGTAGCTGTGTTTCCATTACAAATGTGTGAGAAAATTTATCAATATTCCTCTAATGTCTTCCCAACAGTGGTGTTTCCATTAAATAAGGAATGCAAATAAAAACACACATGAATGAGTTTTTCATGTGATAAGCCATTACAAAAATTCATCATTATCTTCCGTTTACTTTATGTCGTCTTTTTTTGTGGTAGGAACATCCTGATGATCATGTGACTCATGCGATTCCATCGAGATTAGCAAAATAAACCAACTTTGATATGGCAAAAAAAAAAACGTACGTCATTGCAGCGGCAACATTTTTTATCAAACTATATTGTCTTGTTTCCATTAAGCAAATTTATTTTCAAAGTGTCAGATTATACAGTCAGTGTGAACACAGCTGGAGTTATGGAGTTCAGCAGGGTTCTGTGCTTGGATCAGTAAGTTTTTGCTTTTAATACTTCACATCCTTACATTATGTCATCTAACAGCTCTAACCTGATCCCAACACCAGAACGTTTAATCAAAAAGTGAGAGGTTTTTCCGAAATTGGCACGTTCAGGTTAAGTGGATTTATTTTCAAAATGTCAGATTATGTGGCCAGTGAAAATTCAACCAAACACAATAATGGAGTTGAGCAGGGTTCTGTGCTTAGATCAACGATCAACACTTATTGTTTTATACAATAAGTTATAAACAATAAGGATGTTCCTACTCCTTACATTATATTTACATTATATTACCAAACATAATGGCATGCATGTGTATTCTTGTCCATGCGATCCTACAATCTATAATTTCGTTTAATGTAGTTAGTAATAGATTTTTGTAACCCCTCTACCTTGTGCCACTGCGTGGGTCTGCGGCGTCACGTTACATAACAAAGTGGCCACGACTCCTTGATCTGCTCTTTCCATCCACATCACTTTTCCCTTTTCACAGTCGGTCTCCACGTCCTGGTGCTTGTGTGTCTCTCTGTGGCCCTTTCCTGCGCTCTCACCTCCAGTCAGTCGAGGCAGATGGTCGCTTTTCCTGAGTCAGCTCCATGCTTTTATGTTCGTCTGTGTCTCTTTCCTGTCCTCGCCGCCGCCGCTGGTTGATGAAGTCGGGGTCATTCCCGAGTCGGGCTCTCCTGGAGGTTTCTACCTGTTTGAAGGGAGTTCTAGTGTTTTTTTTGTACTATTGCCTGTCAGCTCAACCACATGAGTGATGGTTGACCAAACTGACCAAATTTCCTTACCCGTTGCACGTCTTAAAAGCACTCACACCGACCTTTGGGTCTGTTGAATTACACGGAGTATGACGGGGTTAAATCGAGCAAGAGAATGAAAAGAGGTGTGTTGGATTTATTTGGTAAAATAAACAACAGAAGGGGAAAAAACAGATAATGAGCAGAAGAACAGGAACAGAAATGCATGAAAAGCAATGAGTCTGTTTTTTGTGAATAGCTTAATTGGCAATAAAGATTATTATCATTGTGCTTTGATATTCTGGTGCGAAATCTCTTTACTTCCTCATTCGGGTCTTTTTTTGTGCCCAATTTGAAGCGTTACTGAAAACAGTACATTTCAGTGCGGAGCGCTGCTGCCTGGTTGAGCTAAAGCAGAACAAACAGGGCCATGATGTGCGTGTCGCCAAGGTCCAGGCGGCTAGCGTCACACTGTTGACTCTGGTTCTGATGTTTTCTCGACTCTCTTTGTTGTGGTGTTGTGGTGTTGGATGTCCTGCCATTTAAGAGTTACGTGCTGGAACACCGAGCTCCTTAGCTCAGTTCATGAACCTTTTGCATCTAAACAGGTTAAAAATACTGAAATGCTCACGATGGAAGTTTTCAATAAATATGCGTAAATATTTTTATGTCCTCATGTGGCTAAGAGGTCCAGTCTGTGTTGTCATTAGGTGAAGTCATAGATTCCAGTGGTTGCATGTGGACTACCTTTTGTGGCAATAGATAATAAACTGTTTGATTCCTTTAGTAAGCATAAAAATTGGCTGCCTGTGTGGTCGTCCATTTACCTCTGAAGTCAGAGCTTTAATGTGGGAATGTCAATAAACTCAACTGTATATTAGTTCTAAGTTCAGAAGCCGGTGGGATTTGCTCTGAGCAACAACCAGGCTAACCACCATTAACAAGACAAGCTAATAGTTTTTGCGCTTGGTGTACTTTCAAACGCCACAGCGACGTGTTTGATCAAATCAATTTTGCAGTTTGGAATATTTTAGTGAGAAACAACAGTTAGAAGTGCAAAGAAACAGATTTTCGCCCATGTCTCTCTTTTCATTTGATAGAGGCGGCCATGTTTCATTTTGAAGGCTCTGGTTATCAAGAATTCAATTTTCCCACTCAGAACACCAACATCTAGAGATATGGGTGTCCTTTGTTATTTGCCCAAAGAAAATTTTAACTCCTGAGTAAAAGATAAATGGTAAAACAGCGTCCTCAAATCAATCAGACGTTGCCATTACACAATATTTTTGCTACCGTTTTTATGGCATAACTTGACAACCTGAAATACCCAAAGTCCTGTTGCAACACCGTTTCCAATGTCTCTCAGGACGGTTGTAGTTAGAAAATGTGATGTTAACCGGGGTGACGTGCTAGAAAAAGAATGTACCATTTTTCAAGTTCAGCTTGTTTCATTATCAAAATATATGATTATTTGGAGTTCCTGCTGATCATTGTTTGAGTTTAGTTTGAATTTCGAGAACCTCTTCTCCCTTAATTTGACTCGGTTTGTGTTTTACAACTTCTCTGCTGGATGATTTGAATGTTTTAAGTTGCTGTACCTTCTCTAAAAAAGCGCAGAAGGTCAGTAAAACTGTTTTAAAGAGGAAAATAGGCCCCTTCTCGTAAGGCTACTCCCCCACTCCTCTGGCCCTGACAACCTCCGCCACTCCCTCGCTAAGGGGTGAAGACGCCTGTGTCAGTGCGAGACAATCTACAGGCTCTACTGGTGACTATTGCATACTCGGTCTGCAGAGTTGCATCATTTAGCTCTGCCGAGATGCAAGAGAGCCAGAGGGAGAGAGGGTGGGAGGGAAGAACGGAGACAAATAATGGGAAAAGTGTGAGGAAAGGAAAGGGTGGGAGTCCATGTCCTGTGTTTTCTGTTTGAGGTTTAAACCTCCTCTTCTCTTGCTTGTTTTCCTGTGGCAGCCATGTTTTACGTCATGAGAGAAGGTCAGCAATCTGGACGTTGGCACTGACATCATGCTGAGAAACAGACCTGACGTAATAGAAGACAGACCGTTTACGCCGTAGTTCTCGCCAACACCGGGACAAAGACAAGCCAAGACGTTAGTGGTTCTTGCACATTGATGTTTGCCTTATCAAGACCTTGAGAAAGTGAAACACAGTGGAAAGAGATTTAAACTGTCAACATGTATATCTGGGAATTACATCCAAACCAATTTAATAATATTTCAGCTCCAGGTTTGAAACCCGGTCGAGTTTGTTGGTTTATAAGCTCTTAGCATCGTGCAAACAAATCTGTATTTTCTCTTTCATCTACAGCTAATTTTTATATGCATCGACAGGTAGCCATATTGGATTTTCATTTGATGGTGCTGGTGATAAAACCACAGACTGAAATTTCAGATTCTATCGACCATTTTTTTTTTTTTTAAAAAAAAGCCCATCTAGGGACAAGTGGTGCGAATTAGCTGTTGCTATTGCACCATGATGCAAACATGGGACAGCTGTTTCATTCAGTTTGTCTATGTCAATGTGTGTCTGTCCCTATCAAATAAACTTTAAAATAAAATAAAATTAATTCTGGAAACTTCCGCTATAGATAGAATCTCTGGGAGCTTCAAATAGACTACATCCCTAGATTGAAGGGAACCAGTCAGGTGGTCCGGACACCTGCTTCTCAAAAGGAAGTTTCCCAAGCTGGCGCCTCAATAATAATACCGTGGGGAAGACCCTTACCCTAAACTGGAAATGATCTGTGAAAAATCTTGGAGAAATGGAAAACAATCGATGCTTTGGTGGGTAATTCAACTGCAACCTTCCACCAATTAAAAACTGACCATACAGGCAATAGTTCTTAACAAGACAAATGGTAGACTGCTTCCTCCAAGTCATTGTTGAGTGTTTGAGTCAAATGGAGATGTTTAGGCATCTTATTGTGTTATTACGAGTGTTGGTAGAATGGAGCCAGAGATCAACTGAAGGATCAGGGCTTCAAATGCAGCACTGAGAAACGCAGGTGAGTTTTTACCAACCCAAGTTGTGAGATATGGATTATGGCAGAATGATCTTGGCTACAAGCGGCTGAACCGAGCTTCCTTTGTATGATAGCCGGGGATGAGATTAGAGAAGAACTCGACTTCAAAGAGAGTCAGCTAAGGTAGTTTGGGTATTTGATCGGAATGCGTCCTGGAAGTTAACTCATGGATGGGGTCTGGAATTTTCTCGAGAGACTATATACTGTTTCTGAACAGGGAACATCTTGGAATACCCCAGAATGAGTGATTGGAAAGTGTCAAATAGGGAGGCAAATGATGGATGGATGGATGGATGGAATGATGGAAGGATGGATGGATGGCATCTTAACACAGCAAACTGAAAAAAAATCCAAGTCATGTAGCCAATCAGTTTTAAAATGACTGGACTGCCTGGACTTGAGATGATGGTACTTGTTCCATAAAAAAACAAAAACCCTCTGGTCTCACTCATTCAGAAATTATATTTACTGGGTTGAAATATCTCACGCAAGAAATAACACACTACTTTTCTAGTCTGTCTGCTCGCTTCCAAAAATCAAGCCTTGCTTGAATTTAGTTTTCACTCTATTTCTCCTCACTCTGTGGTTTGAGCAGACTGCCCCCCCCCTTCACGACTTCCATCGTGATTCTGCCCATTACCACTCATTTAGTCCTTTTGTTTTTGCCCAGTACTCTTCAAACAGGTATCCAATTTCAAAGTCTCGTGCGGACACTTCGGACCTTTATAAATGCCCTCTTTCTTCTTGCCTCTTCATGCCTTCAGATCACAGAAACACAGCCCCCACGCCTCCCTCCGTGATCCTTGCAGTTGCAGGGACATTCTGAAATTCCTTAAAAGGACTTGCACTGGTAAGATCAAAGAACATCACTTCTAAAAATCGAACATTGAACTTCCTTTTTTTTGAATGACTTTGACAAGCTGTTGTTGATCCCAATCTCCCTCAACCCTTCTGTGCTTGGCAGATCAAGCAATCTTGACTGTTTTCGTCCCGTGCTTTTATAGAGTTCTAACAGAATATATTAAGTTTCATAACACTTGTAAACATTATATGTGGCGCTTTGTACATAAAGCAATAGGCAAAGCTGCAAGCACACACACAATCCAAGAAACTGGAAAGGAATGAAAGAAGGGAGTTAAAAATGCACTGGAGAATAAAGTATGTGAGAGAGACGAGGGGAGGGCAGGAGGGGGAAGAGAGACGAGGGAGGAGCAGGGAACAGGAGAGGTATGCTCTGCTGGTGAATTGGGAGAGGAAAACCACAGGAAGGAGTTAGAGGGAGGGAAGACAAGAGAGGAGGGAGTAGAAAAAAATGACAGGGAGGGAGAGGCCAGACCAGGGCGACCGTAGAAGCAAATGTTTCCTGTGAGAGGAGGAAAGCCTGATGAGTGTGTGCGTCGTACCTGAGCTCAAGTCGGACTCCATTAAGTGTGACACGTCATGGATGTTTTAACTGTGTAGGAGTTCATGAGAAAAAAAGCTCATGTGCTTTGCGGTGTCACAAAGCCAACCCTTGCGCAAGTTCCTGGAGACCTGCGCACCTAAACGTTTGCAGGCCTTAGAGTTTGAGAGTGCACATTTGCAGGACCAAATGCAGTATTCTCAAATGCAAGTCTTCTCATAGTCACAGTCTGTGCTCTGCTAGCGATGGAAGTTGTGAGACATGTCGCACGTCTTTGAGGGGGAAAGCTGCTGGAGGTTGGAGGTTTGGGCATTGCTGAGAGGCTTTCCAGCATAGCGTGACTCTGGTGGGCGTGCGTGTCTGGACGCATGTGGCGAAGGGACCGACGGCGTATGTGCGTGTCTCAACGGTGCGTCCCAAGCAGCAGTCCGTATGCGAGTGTGTGCATGAGAAAAGTCAGCGAGGTTGCAGCGGAATGAGAAACCAGTGTGGTGAAGAAGTTGGCAAAGAGAGCAGCCGGGACCCTAAACACTGACTTCATTGTGGTTTAGCCTCTGCCTTATATTCTGCTGGGGGATTGTGTCAGTGATTGCGGAAGAATTTGTGGCGACAGCGAATTTCTGGGAGCCCGAGGGAGGAGGCGCGCATGTGGCTGGAAGGTTGCTGGTTCGAATCCAGCCAGTAAAAAAAAAAAAAAAAGTAAATCAAGAAACGTCGACGCTGCCAGCTGTCATTAGCGAGCCGTGCAGCAGGACACCCAGTTGAGGTTTAGCAGCTGTGTCGCACAAAAAAAAAAAAAAAGAAAACCTACGTTCAAACCTGTGTCTGGCGCCATTTAAGAGGCTGAAAAAGTTGTGTCCAGAAAAAACAGATGCCTGCTAAAAGTTTTCCACTTGGGGTGCAGGGTTTCAAGTAAAAGTAAAAAAAAGTTTCCAAGACAGATTTGCTGGCAAATTTTGAAGAAAAGCAAACCAATAATGGCTCAAATTCTGACTTTGTTTCTTTGCGTTTTAGAAAGGCTGGATTGTCGCTCCTCTGCTTTGCCTCGTTGGTCTTACTGTGACGTTCCAGGATGGAATTTGGAATAAACATCTGAGTGTAATCTAAAGTTGGCATGGCAGACTGGGCTGCATTAGTCAACAATGTGAGCAATGGTGGACTAATGAGTTTTTCTTTCTCTCTCTCTCTAGAGTTGCCTTTTGTTGTAATTTTCCTCTTTATCTAAGAGAAAATATGCGAGGTGATGGGGGGTTTAAACGCAGGTCAACTTCCAGTGGTTGCAGAATCACAAAGTCGGTTTTCTTCCTAAATGATACCGTCGTTGTAACATTTTGTCCTGAAAACGTAATCCGCTCTGGAATAGGTTTAGTTCAGAGGAGGAAAATGTCGAAATGTGAGTGCCACCTTAAACATTTCCCCCCATAAAAAGTAACGACCGAGAATCTTTAATCTCCCCAGGCCGTTTCTTGTGTTTGTACCAGCTTGAGTACTCAGTCTTAACAGCTTGCAAGAGTGTTGCAAAGTGTGTGTGAGAGAGGGAAAAACGCTGCCCACGATAAGATAAAAACCTGGGGGAGAGATTCCTCTAGCAGTGTCCACTCTCTATGGTTACTTCTAACCCTAATAAGATTGTTTTTTTAATTTCAAGGATTCATAAATCCCGCATTCAACTCACCTTTGTGGCATGGGAGAGATTACCTGGAAACTATGAATTCCAGTGTTCTGCATCTGCAGGTTCATATTATGTTTTTATTGAGATTTCATCCTGAAGGAAAATTTAATTTAATCCAAATTCTGGGGGAAGTTGCTAACATTAAAATCTTATTTTTTTTGTTTTGTTTTGTTTGTTTTTTATGTGTAGGTTGAACTTACCCCATATCTCTCAAACTTTCACAATGAGCAAAAATCTCCTTTCCCGGCATATTTTGTGACTTTGAGTTTTATCACAACATCCATCCATTTTCCATTTCTACTGGCTGATGCCGATTGGTCGAGAGGCGGATTACATCCATGTTCCATGTGTTTTCAATCCTCTATACATTTTTTTTTAAATCAGTCTGCACAACTACAGAACGTAAAGGCAAAACTCTTATTCCTCTCCCTAATATAATCTCAGGGAAACTGGGTCTGGAAAAGTCTGGAATTTGTCCATGAAAGCTGTGTGGGAACCCTGCATAAATGACGAGAGGCAGCTCAGAGAGCGGCTCCTCTGCGGGTTTGTGACGGAAGCAAATTTAAGGCCCAATAAATATAAAAGGTGGTGCATATTAGGTCCCAAAACAGGCCAATGTCCTGGGCCATGTTCTTAACACTGCTACTGCAATAACAATATATTGTCTATATGCTGGTTCAGCCAAAGCAATCACTGCCGGAACTGCAATGGTCACAATATGACTTTACGACAACCAGAAGTGTTCAATAAAACTGTTTAACTAATTCAACTTGATGCCTTAAGGGATAAATTACTACAGAGTTAAAAGCATAAAAGTTTTAAAGGGGCAGCGTGTTAAGCATTCTTTCACGCATGTTTGAGAAATCCGTTAATCTCCCGTAGCAACCATTCAACCGAGCAAAATGCCTGGTTGGACCGAGAGCCGCCTTTGACAACAAAATTCCAGTTTCGAAGCTGAGCTTCTGCCTCACAGAGCCGCCGCTCCCCCACATCTTCCCCACTCATCTCCTTCAGACTAGCCAGCAGCAATTAGTAAACACTTGGCGGAACTGCTGAGCTCATTATATGAGCTACTCCCACTGAAACGCTGTTAAAAGGTTAATAGAAGAGCGATGTTGTGATGACTTTACAGAAACCAGAAACTCCTGAAGGTGGAGTTTCAGAAAGAGGAGGAGTTTTTAAAGAAACAGAAGCCCAATTTGAAGGTGTTAAAGTTACAATGTCAAATTTATTTTAACTGAACATAGTTACTTGATTGTGCTATAAAATGCCTCTACATTAATGACAAATACACAATACTGTCCCTTTAATGGAGCCTCCCCATTTTAAACAGACAAAAGATCAATTTTTGCACTGTGTGTGCAACTAGATTGTTTTTGTTTGTTTTGTAAAACCAAAAGCAAGTCATTTTGGGAAACAACTTCCCCTCATTGATCCTTTGAAAGTAAAATGCACACCAAGTGCTGCTCAGTCTGACATGAAGTAAAGTGTGCATCTTCTCCTGCATGCATGCAACTGATGGCCACTAACAGGATTAACGGGAACTATCACCACAATGTAAAATTGCAAAGATAAACCCATCAGTGCTGTCAGCTTTTCCAGCAGCTGCTAACCATTTTTACTCTCCTGCAAGATTTTTCCACCTTACCACAACTTCTTCCCGTTTTTTGGCTTCTCCCAGCGACGCTTTCGCTTTGAAGCCAATATCCGAATCTTGAGTCACTCTGTTCGACAGGAGTGCAGCGGTGAGTCATGGACCGACAGATCTTTTTGACTCATGCCTCAATCTCAGGGTTCAACCTTAACAAATGAAAACACTATTGCGAAATCCTGTCGAGCCACTTAAGGGCCGACCGCAGAAATGCAGAGGAACAGTTTAATATAACTATCGTGAGGTTTTCCCTCAGAAACTGAACAACAACTGACCTTAGAGGCAGATGTGAATTTCTGTGATGCTTCATGAGAGGAACTCAGACCTTTCTCAGAAGTCGATTGTTAGGCTAGAGTAATGAGCTATGTGGCACAAAGAGCAAAGGTTCCTTATTTGTTACTTGTTTTGTTCCTCGTTTGTAGAAATTTACGCTGTAGCTTTATTACCCTTGGATTAATTGTATAATTCATGTGCATGTACTTTTTTTTTGCATACATATGCTTCCCAGATTATTCTTCCAGGAGCGTTAAAGACATTTAGAAGCTACAAACTGTGCAGTTTACTTTTGTGGTTTTAATAAACACAAAATTGTCTTAGTCATCTTTTTGAGTTTACAAGTAAGAATTCATTTATTTATTTATTTTACTTTTTAAATTGTTTTTTTTTTACCTAGTTTGGTGAAGCACAAAGGGGTTTGGGAGGCGCTCATGCCGCCCTTGGTGGTTGCCCATGTTACCCATATCAGAACTGTACATTCTTCACAGTATAGAGATGAAATACTTTGTTGCATATCAAGAAAGTATATTCACTTTAAACACTATGCTAAATAAATAATTTGTCCTCTAAACATCCCTGTTTGGATGTGACTGTCCCTTTTGACACAAATCTCACACAACTAACCCGGTGATTGGCCAACATCCCCGAGTGTGAGAATGAAGTTGTTTTGATAGCTGCTCACCAGACATGTGGCTTGACCTATGAATCAGATTTTCCTCATCCTGTTAAATGGGAGACTGACCTCGGATAAAAGTTAACACTCACATTTAAACCTTCAGATCTGGCAGGAGAAGGAGAATATCTATGGGGTGTCTACATTTACACAATTAAACTCCCTTTACTTGGAAAGTAAAATGTTTTTGGAAACCATGTAAGTTAATCTGCCTGTGTTTTAGGGTTTCACTGTCGGGCTGAGGGAGGAAGCTTTAGCATCTGGTTGAATCTGACGGACTCGGGTGTTGTGTGGCCAGAATGTCAGAAGCAAAATCTCTGTCATCGGAGGAATATCTGTAGGATGTGGACACTTTGCTTCTTCTTTGGTTCAAGAAAGTTTTGGAAGACCGTTTGACAGCTTAGGAAGGGAAACCTGAGACAATGTCAGGCTGGAGACATGCAGGACACTGCTGATTGGTTGAAGGAGTGCTTTGAAGATCTCCCAAATATGGCCACCATAGAGGAATGCTGAGAGGCTAAATAAACTCCCTGATGGCAGGGCCTTAGTTTTGGTTGAGACACTTCTTAAATGTCATGTAGAGGACGCAGACAATTCCTGTGGTACCAGTCTGTAGGAAAGGGGATAGAAGATTGTGTTCCATTAACAAGCGGGTCCCACTTGTAAGGCTCCCTGGGAAATGAGGCTATGATAATAAATAAATAGGTTTGATTGAGGTGTGTTGGGCCAGGAATGTGTCTAAAGGTTGGGGTACCCTGTCCCATCAAGACTCTCTTTAGAGATGAGGCTCTGACCAACTGCTGAACCTTGAATTCAAGAGATGGAGAGCGGTTTTCATCACTGCCTCGTTTGTAGTCAACGAGGCAGTGGACAAGATAATTATCTCTTGCAAAGCTGCCAATGGCGTCACAGGAACTCGGCTCTCCGGTATTTTGACCCTGTCCCCCCGAGGTCTTTTGTGGGGAGGCTGTGGTAGTACAGGGCATATGGGGGATGTCTTTAAGGACTATCAGGTCCTTGTGTAAGCAAGGTAAATTCTGTGGCTGCATTTGTGACATAAACTTGAACTTATGCCCAAATCCTGTTTGTGGTGTTTATGGACAGGATCACAACACTTGCCATGGAGAGGAGAGTATCTGGTAACCTCAAGGTTTAAAATGAGTCATTTGCAGATGATGTAGTTCTGTTGGGATCTTTAAGTCATGACCTTCATGATGCCCTAAGGTGGTTTGCAGCAGAACGTGAGGAGTGATGAGAGGCAGCAGTCAGTAAGATCCCAAAATGTTCTGGCTGCAGCTAATAAAAACACGTCACTTTAGTTGTGGTCAACTGGAGAAAGGGGGACTGTTCCTTTCTGCTGGGAAGTTAGTCTCATCCTCAGTTAGAAGGCCATGTACTGTAGTGTCTTGTTCTACCAAAGAGTTCCCTCCTTTGACGATGGTCAGATGGCGTGAGGGTTTGCTCTGTTCTACCTATTTTCTGTCCCTAGTCTATGTTCAAGAGATATGGTTTGTGACTAAAAGAACAAGATCCCAGATACAACCAGGTGTCCTACCATCATCCTCCAACCAATTCTTACCATCTTCAACATCCAGTTGTTCATCACATGACTCGTCTGATGAAAAAAAGTGTTTCCAGTGCAGTTCTGCAAAATAAACCAATTTTTCGTTTCAAACGTTTTTCAAAATTGCCGTTTTTACATTAGTCAAATTTATTTTTGAAATGTCACATTGGACAATTACGTGGTCAATGGAAATGCAGCTGCTGCTGCACATGATGAGACCTGAAATCCACTGTTGCAGACAGAAAAGTGGTTTAAAAATGTTCTTCACGTGGAAGACTAGCCAGTTAACACACATGTGACACAGATGGGGAGGAAAAACAAGCCCTCAACCATTAAAATATCAAAACAAGATTCAAACACCGCTATGTTGTTTATGCCTCAGCTGAAAGAATGTCAAAGTATTTCTTGCTGAGGATTTAATTGCCTTTGTTTTGTGTTGAATGCCTGTTTTTCCCATCTCAGGGCACCAGTCTCCAGCCGCTATGCTTTCTCTGGACGAGCCGCTGGACCTGAAGCTTCCCTCTGGACGAACAGGTGGTCCTGTGATGTTTGGAAAGAGGTCCTGTCCCTCATCGATCTGTGCTCCTCTCCACGCTTCACGGCCACGCCTGCAGTGCCCCACCTTCCCATCGCCTCCCTCCTCACCAGGTAACCAACCCGGATGACTGAAGCTCTACAGGCTCAGTTAATAGAAAGATTGGGTCAAGTCAGGCGCCTGCGTGGCATTGATGATGCCTGGTGTGACAGTGAGTCTTTAACAAAACCGAGTCCCTGTTCTCACTTCTCTGGTAACCTAATATTGCAAATCCAATAGAAGTTTGCTCCTCACACAGAGGTGGATTGTCAGCAGATTTGGAAGCGTCGGCTCTAATGAGTTGAGCGTGACACCGACATGAAGTGACCCAAAGAAAACTGCAGCTGATGCAGACAGAATCATACGTTTGTCTCCAAACCAGGCTTCCTACTAAGCACCGAGACACATCCAGACCACACCTGGGGCAGAGGTGGAAACCGAATCAGAGAATGGTTTTTGTTAAGTCGGAAAGAAATGTCGTTTTCAAGCTAATTAGGAAGAAGTGGAAAAACTTTGTCAAATTGCAGCAGTGACTAAAAAAAATTATTTGTGTAGATATTTTTATAAGTATTTTATGTGGAATTAATCCTTGTTAAATAAGGATGTAGGGTTATATTTTGGGTTAATGTTAATATTATTACTGGGGCAAACATATAGCTAATATATATCTATTTATATGAATTTTATTTATCACCAATAGGACTGTAAAATAACTTTAATAACTTATATTCAAGTATAGCAGATAATGTACTTTAGTTTTTTCACTATTTTATCAAATACCTTTAGCAAGAGATACTTTGCTTTTTCACTTTTTTTCTTTAGATTTTTACTATAATTAAACAATTCATTTGTTTACTTTTGTGAACAAAAAATGCTGCAGGTCTATGCAGCTCCACATTGCGGTCAGGTGCTTCTTGTTTGCTTAAGTAATTCCCCACATGTGCATACAAGCTGTTTGTGCTCCGGTCAAAAACAGATGGAACCATAAATAGTTTAAAAAAAAAATGAGAAGGCCCACACAATCAGTTCTATGGTTCAGGAAAAAAAAAACTTCTTCCGATCATCAAAAGAAATATGTGGTGAATCATGAATTAAGGAACTGTTATGAAAGTAATTATTTCCCATAGGGGGCGTTATCGCAACAATACAAAAGGAAAAAAAAAATATATATATATATGAATGGGATTTTAAAGTACTAAATTCCAACATGTCTACTATCTGAAGATGGATCAAAACTCTGATCTTATGAGAATCTATGTGACTCAAAGCAACTTCAGAGGCCAAGGTCTGACTTGTTAACATTTAAGTATTAACCCTACTGCCAAGCTCTAAATCACTTTGGATATTAATACCAACTAAAGCCTGTTGATGCATATTCTACACAAACCAAGGATCGTACTAAAAACATTTTCTTGGTATCTAATGATTGACGTTATGCTAAATCATGACTTGTTTTGCAAATGAAAACAAGTCATAATAAGTAGTGAATAGTAAAATGTGGTGGTTTGTGAAATAGCAATCCATTAATGTTATTGAAAAGTTAATTTATTTTAGTAACTAAATTCACTAAGTGAAACACATCTTACAGATTATGCAGACTGATGTCTTCAAGCTTTTATTTCTGTTAATTATGAGGAGTTTCTGACTACAGCTAATAAAAACGTCACTTTAGATAAGAATTTTACATCAAACCAACAAAAAATACAATCAATTTAATATAGAAATGTGGGCTTAAAGAAAAGTGTGTTTAATACCTGCTTGAAGGTTATTTTTAAAAGGTGCTTCCAGTTTGTTTAAATGAGCCTAATTTAAACGCATATTTTTAATTTACCGAATGACTGTGTTAGCCAGGTGGGAAGTTGTCCAGGGGAGCATCAGAAATGGGGGTTACACAAACTCCAGATAAAATTATAGAAATTATCTGTCAGTTTAATCATGAAGAAATATTCTATTACTTTTATGTAAGTGGAATCTATGGAGATATGACGCCCCCAAGTGTTGAATTTGCATATGTGTTCCATAATTTGAGCATTTTATTGTTCAACATAATATCAGAATATTTTAATCATTTTTCTATTTATTCACTAGATTATCACTACATTCAAATGAACAATCTCCACTTAATTTAGTACTAGATCAACAAACAAAACACATATTGTTTTTATGTAACTGGAATTGAACAGTAAATAGTTAACTTTTAAGACTTATAATACTCAATACTGCCTTAAATAAAACATAAAGATTACAAAGATAATGCATTTATTTTTGGTGTGTAAAATTGTTTAAAATATTCTTTGTCATTATTCAGTATGGCTCGATGGAATATTGATTGTCTGGAATTATTGATACATTTAAAGTCAAACTAAAGTGCTGCTGTATGAATAAATCTGCTAACACAGTTACAGGTTCAGAAAAAAAAATCTGAAAAGCTTAAAGAAATTCGACCTCACTTTCTGACTGGTCAAAATCAGCTGAGGTGAGAAAGAAGAGAGACAAAAGAACAAAAACAGAATTTAAAGCTTAAACACTTAAAAGTTAAAGGTCAATTAAAGCACCTGCAGGTAGTATAAATGTGATTATAAAAGCCCATGCAAACCGCTCTATATGTTTTAAATAAATTAGTCTGACATAAAACAAACTAAAGTTTAACCTCTAAACTTTCCAATCCAGATTCCCAGTCTTCTCAGGAGCGACCCGGCTGCTGCTTCACCCCTCCAGCCATGGACCTCAGCATGTCCCCGTCTTCTCAGCGGGCCCTCTCCCTCTCTCCGTCTCCGTCCTCCCCCTCGTCTCCTTGCCCTCCCTCGCCCCTGGAGTCCCCTCACAGCAGCAGCAGCAGCAGCAGCAGCCCGCAGCCTCACCTCTTCTCTCGGGTAAGAGCCGCTGGTTGCACAGTGACACACAGCGACATGCACACAGTCACATCAGATGGCCACGGCAGCACTGAGTGTGTATTTAGCTTGAAACCATTTTAACTGTTGACTTTAAAGCTGCAGTATGTAACTTAAAAAAACAACAACAAACATATATATTTTTACATATGTGTTGAAACTGTCACTATATGTTGTGTCAGTTTGGCAGGAGACAGGTAACCTGTGAAAAAAAACTGAGCTCCTCTGACTTCTCTCAGTGCTAGCTAGAAACAACCAATCAGAGCCAGGAGGCGGGTTTTTGCTGTCAATCACAATCTGGTGTGGCGTTGCTCACCCCTTTCCCAGCTCTCTCTCTCTACTAGCTGGCGGAGCGTGTTATGAATGCTAGGCTAGGTAGCAGGACTACCGATGGTTTTCCTGGAACGGTGAGTTGTTTCTAGGCCATTAGCATATTTAGCAGCGCATACATGAGCATGATTGACAGCGCCACGGCCCTCCTCCAGGGTCTGATTGGTTGTTTTTAATTTGCGAGAAATCGGAAGCAGTGCGTTTCTTCAAAAGGCAACAGTAGCTCAGGGGGGAGGTGGAGGACATCATCACAGGTTATCTGTCTCAAACTGGTGTCAGTTTTAGCAAATATGTGAAAAAACCCTGTTTTATATAAAAGTTGAAGACTACATTCTATTAATTGAGGCTTTGAATGAATTCTAACTGGTTTTAAGGGATTCATTTTGAACCTTTTTTTTCTTTTTTTTTACCATCATCTTAAAAGAAACAAACATACACTTAATTAAAATTCACGTTTCCATTCTGAATACGTCTTTTGTTTGATAAATTATGAACTGGTAGAATCTACATTTTGCTGTTCTTTCTTTCTTTTTTAACACCTGCAGGTAGATGTAAAAACTAATCTTAATGTGGCTTCAATGGACAAAACCTAAAGGAAAAGCTAATCTCTTATTTGAAAAACTAATCTCTTGGATTTGAGTGTCAGGGAAATTTGACGTCTGGTGCTTCAGCTGCTTTCTGCACTGCTGCACAAAAACAAAGAAGGTTAAGTCAGGTAAAACACACTTAGATTATGCAATAAAATCCAGGGTTTTTAGATAAAAGAATATTATGTCTGGTTTAAAACACAGTTTTGCAAGCTGTGTACACCAAAGCAGGCCACTTGTTGCTTCATTACGTGTGCAAATCCCAGACAACGCAGCAACCACAGCTATAAAGATACTTCCTCTTCATCAAACTTGTCCTAGTCCAAATAAAGCATCCTATGTTATGTCTTATTTTATTAATTTATAAACATTAAATGATACAATCGGAGATTATGATTGATTTTGTTTTGAATTGTTACTTTTGCACAGCAGTCCGAGTCACATCTTTAAACTTCAAAATGAATTTTGCCTTTAAATTGGTTTCACAAACACAAATGTAAAATGCCATTTGTAAAATTTCATCAAACACGACAATCTTCAGATCCGTGTCCTCGTTTGATTAATCCAGTAAACTTGAGCAAAAATCCACTTGACGTGCGTCACATTAACCCCTGACTTCTTCTTCTAAACAGTTAAATATGCATTTAATTTGTCTGATTCCAGCTGTTCAGAGGTCAGGGATAAATCAAATTGTAGGCATGCTTCAAAGATGAATAATGAAGCATGTTTTGTTGTTTTTTTAAAATAGATTTCTTTTTCTTCTGTAAGTCCCTTTACTGACCGGTCTCAATCACTCCAAAAGCCAATCCTCAGTTTCTGTTTTTAAATAAATTTGATCAATCTGTCATTTTTCAAAAGGAATAATTATTTTTTGCTGTTTCTTTTTCTTTTTAAGATATTAATCGATATTCCTCATCAAATTTTTTCAACAGCATCAAAACAGTTGGCACTGTCAGACATCAGGTCTAACACTAGGGGGCAGTAGATGCCACCAAAAAAAACTGTGTCTTTTGATTATAAAAATATATTTGTTCCATATTAGCAATAGATTTTCCAATTTTTTCTCATGTTTTTGTTGTTCAGCTGTAACATTTTAGATTAAAAAAAAAGAAGATGAAAAATGTTACTACTGAATTCATCCGATCCCTAACAGTGCCTGGAAGCATTAAGAGATTTTTAAAGCATCTTAAAAGTACAAAAGAAGAGGTTAAAGTTAGGAACTTTTCCTCCATTCATAGAATTACTCATTTTTAGTGTGATGTGAAGGCAGTTTGTGTAAACTCTCAAACCTCTCTCCGTGTGATCGTCTCCTCTGGTAGGAAGCATCTTGGCATCACAGCGTTGACGGTGGAGCCTCCCAGCCCGGATTTCCATTCTACTTCCCCATGAGGAACCTGCAGAGGGGCTACAACTTTTCCTCCTCTGTGTTCATCGGCCAGCACAGAGAGAAAGCCGTTTCCCCTGAGCCCTCACAGGAAGGTCAGCTGGCCTGTCGGTGGAAGAAGGTAAAATTCCTGCTCAGTTTGACGCGCTGTGCAAGATCTGATCAAAATTATCTTTCAATATTTGAAGAAATAGTTGTTTCTGATACATTTGATGATCAAGTGTGGGAAAAAACTGCAGCTGTAACTCTGGCCAGTAGGTGGTGGTATAAGCAAATAATAATAACATTAATATCAAATAGTCAAATAAATAGAAAAAGAAAATACAGAGTACTAAGCACTAAATATTACCCTTAAAAGAAACCAATACTGAACTGCAACTTTTGCATAACATGTTGGAGAACTTTGAGCAAAGTTATTTATTTGTAAAATTAGTTATATTTATCTGCTACGTGTGGGACATTGTGCACTTTTACGCGCTTTGAAATAACGTGAAAAATTAGGAGTCAATGTAAATAGAAAGTCATAGAAATGATTATGCATGGAAAATAATATATAAAACGTATTGCGTTTTCATTTCAAATGTGAATTATTGAGATTACACACTGAGATAAAAGGTAGTGGATACAGTATAAATATATTTAAAACAATTTCTGGTGCTTTCACATGTCTTGAAAAAGAGAGCTGATCTCCAGGGGATCCTGGGTAAGATGCAGTTTTAATGAAAAGCAGTCATTGGTTGAGAAAACGTGACAAGAGGTGAACCAGAACCAGAACCCAAAATGGAGAAACAGCATTCAGTTTTTTTAGTCTTCTAATCATGGTGTACCATGTATGTTGGTACACTGAGGACTAGGAAATGAAGTCTAATATAAAAGAATAACTAGACACAATAAATAAACAAACTAGAAATAAAGTAAAACAGAAATAAGGCTGATCTAATCTAAAGAACCTGTTTTTTTCTGCAAATATAGAAGAAATAAACCCAAAACAACTCCAACAATCCCAAACATAACAGGAAAAACTTTCAGGAAACAGCAAACACGCTGGAACATTGACTTCCTTGAAATCAGTGTCAGTAGTTTAGAGTTTAGATTAGATAGTTGACTTTGATTAGCAGTAAGTGGAACATTGCCCAACACTTGCATACTTGCTTTATGATTTTTATGATGGCAGATTATTGCTCGCTTGATAATTAGTAACATTTTATGTGCCTCTGGTGTAAAGCACCCTGAACTCCCTTGCTGATTAAATGTGCTGTGCAGATACGGCGGACTTGACTCAACCAATCAGTTATTGTCACATAATGTCTTGTACAACGTCCTTCACTGATTTCTGTCCTCTTTATCTTTTCCTTTCCAGTGTCACCTGCTTTTCGACTCACTCCAGGAGCTGGTAGATCACATTAATGACTTCCACGTCAAGCCAGAGAAAGACTCTGGGTACTGCTGCCAGTGGGAAGGCTGCGCCCGCAACGGGAGAGGCTTCAACGCCAGGTACGGCGCGCACACACACAGGGACAAAGGGTCAAGCTATTCACACCTGATGTCCTGTTGGAAACAGGATATATTGGGTGTGGACTAATCTTCCATGTTAATGAGCTTTTAAAGAGAAGTTGTCCAGAAAGAATGTTTGAGCGTAATCGAATAAACAAACCTAAGGTGTCCCACCAAAGGTCATGTCCCGGTTAAGAGCAATTACTGTGTTTAGGCCAAATCTTTTTGTGTGATGCACACACCTACTGCATCAGCAAAGCACACGTATGACGATTGTAACTTTATGTTGTTTGCGCTGCAGGTACAAAATGCTGATTCACATCCGTACCCACACCAACGAGAAGCCGCACCACTGTCCCACCTGCAACAAGAGCTTTTCACGTCTTGAGAACCTGAAGATTCATACCCGCTCCCACACCGGTGAGCCACCAAATCTAAACAAACTGAATACGAAATGCGAAAGACTATTCAAATTAACATTATAGAGTACTGGAAAAGTGTTGACTTGCTTGCCTTTATTGCATACATGCACAGGAAAGATTTTTCACCGTCCCTTAGCATTGGCAGCAGCTTAAACTTCAATGTAAAGGATGTCTACAAGATTTAGAAGAGTCTTTCCAGAAATGTTTTGCCATTCTTTCAGAAGTGCATTTGTGAGGTCAGACGCTGATGTGGGACCAAAAAGGTCGGGCCTTGCTCCAGTTCAGGGTAAATGTGCTTTACCCAATTGAGATCTGACAGACAATGTCCTACACTCTATATTCATTCATGTCTTCTTGGAGCTTTCTGTGTGAACTGGTGAGCATTAAGTTGGAACAGGAAGGGACTATCTTCAACCTGCTCCCTTGTGCTGCATTCAGAGTGAACATGAATTGTCCACTTTGAAGTCAGACGCTTGATATGAAGCATCAAAATCATCTGAGCAAAGTGACTTGCGTTACACATGACTTTTTGTTCTTCTCCTGGTCTCTTTGTACAATAGCGGAACAACTAAGAGAGTGTTTTGGTTTTATTTACTGGAAGAAAGAGAGACCTAGACATGCGTCCACAAAGCCTTTGATATTACATTGACTGTAATGCTTGGCATTGCATCAAATTGTCATTGTAATACACTGTATTGTTCTTTCTTTCTATTGTTCTTTATTAACAATATGAACCGTGTTACAGTTTCTTGGAACCTGTCGTCCGTTTTAATTTCTTAGAAGCAGGGAATTTCAGGAGTTTGTTTAGGTAAATATATTAAGCAAATTAGGTCCTGCTGCTGAGGTTTTATAATGGCGACTCTCTGTAATCTTGATCTGGACAGCTGCAGAATATTTATCTTCATCCTAATACATAAACTTATTTTGTTGAATTTTTTGTCTTCAATCTAGCCCCAGGGAGACAACTAAGAGCAAAGGGACTGGGAGGAAAGAACCAAAGATCTTTCATACTGAAGATTGCCGGTCACTTCTACCTGCAAAAAAACAGACAAACAAGCCAACAAAATTTATGACTAAAATCATAATTTTCTTCACTTATGATGTGCGCCCTTCACTGTGGCGTCAAGGATTTTTATAATCAGACTTGAAGAATGCACTGCTAAGGGTCATAGACTGTATAGACTTACCTGAACTGTGAATCTTTGCAGCTCCTCAAGAGTTAACATAGAACAAATCCGAGATTTCCCCCCAGTGTACTGTAAGCCTGGCAGGTCACCACACTGTAAAAAAAAACGGCCTCATTTTACGGTAAAAAACTGGCAGCTGTGGTTGCCAGAAATTTACTGTCTTTATACGGTAAAATTCTGGCAACCAAAACTGCCAGTTTTTTACCATGTTTTCAGAATACGATAAAATACTGGCAACCAAAACTGCCAGTTTTTTACCTTATTCTAGAAATACGGTAAAATTCTGGCAACCAAAACTGCCAGTTTTTTACCGTATTTTGGAAATGCGGTATTTTACCGTATTTTTAAAATACGGTA
>CAEGAF010073598.1:0-20852 GCA_903067075.1 Micropoecilia bifurca | reverse complement strand
CCTCACCCCCTGTGAAGAAGCCCTGCCCCAATCTATCAGCTGAACTGCGTCTTTGTTTGAGTTATATAATAAACCATTATACTTAACACCAGTCTCTCTCTGTGAGTGTTTCTGCATGTGGGCAAAGAATATTAAACCCGACATGACAAAATGAAGCCTTTCTTTCCCTAAAAAATAACAATAAAAACATATGGAAAGCTTAAAAAAATACTTGCATCACCCTGGAAAAAGTTTGCAAAAATGTGTTTAAGGACATGGTTCATTTAAAAATGTTCCTAAACATCTGAAAGTTAGATTTGTTTCTTTTTTTTTTTACAGAAGTCACAGGCAGAATTCGGCTCCAGTTATTAAGAAGAAATTTTAATTTTAGACTTTAATCAACTTAAATAATTAAAAGGCATTTCTGCTCGGTTGCTGATCATTGCTAACATATTTAGCTGTGAAGCTGAAACATTTCTAACCGATATCACATACTGGCGCATAAATCCATGACCCAACATGAGCCTGTTTTCTTTTCATTCGTAATGTGCTGTGTGTCTTTATCCTGAAAAATTAAAAGGGCCGGGCACATAAAAAAAAACCCAACAACAACAGGACCAGCGAATGTGCTGTGGGTCCTGCATACCAACCGCTTATCAACACAAATGCTAATGTGACCTTTAATATTAGAAACAAAATTATGAATGAGATTCAAATTCAATAGCTGGCAGACATGAAGCATATCCTCTATCTCCATGAAAGCGGACCTACAGCTCCCGAAGTGTGAGCGGAGTAGGTTAATTGAAGTTAGCCTTTCGTTGAGATGCGAATAGGAAGCTGGATTAACAAAAGGAGACGAATGGAGATGAGTTATGATACGAGTTCCAGCTCAGATATTTTTACTTCATTAGCAGGAATGTGGAGGAAATACTGCTGAGTGGGCCGGATGCTTTAAGGTTATTTCTACTCGCTGGTAACAGAGGAACGTCGTAACAGTGTCGATTTTTTTGTTACAGCGGGTTCAGTAGGTAGGATTAGGTTCAATCCATAAAGAATAAAAAGCTACTATATGAATATGTGCACCTGGAAATTTACTAATAAATGTTATTTTTTGGAAAATGGTTAAAATAAATCAATTAATAAATGTTTGTTTTGAGTTAAAAACATCACTGTGGTACTATGGAAACATTCTGTTTCATTTTCCAAAGATTTTTCTCAATTCTTATTTTTCTCAATTCCATTTTTTCAATTTTAACCATATTTATTAGCCTAAAAACTTTGTAATTATGGTGGAAATGAAAAAAAAAAAAATCAATTAGTAAATAAATAGAGGTCAACATTATAAAAGACTGCTGTGGTTCAACAAAATCTGGTTTTACAAGGTGATACAAAGTGTTTCCCCTGCAGTAATATTATGTGCAAATCAACACATTGACATAAACTATATTTTGAGAGTGTTTAAATTTTGGGGGGAAAAGAAGAAATGCAGTTTTCATATTCAAATTTAGCAAATTAAAGCAGGAGTGAATATTTCCGATCTTTAATGTATTTTCTTCTTTGTGTGGCTCATAACTATATTATATTCTACATTTTCCCTTCTACAGGAGAGAGTTATAGCTATGGTAATAACATCGACAGGTCGAGGATCTCGGTGGCCGGGTTTAGCAGTGCAGCAAATTTTACGAGCTCGTCAAAATGTTCTGCTCGCAAATTTAAACTGCGGTGTCACCGGCCATCGGCAGGACGACACTCGGACTAAAGCCAGGCCAGAGGTTCATAAGTTAGCCTGTTAACTGTTTAACACATTTCCTTTTTCCCTGCCATTATTCAGCTTCGTGCCTCTGTGATTACAGATTAAACGTCTGACAATCTTCAGTCGACTGTGAATGGATGTGCAGCTGGATGGGTGCATGTTAGGGACAGAAAAAAGAAGAAACGGTATTCTACACGTCGCGTGAACGTTTGTTCATTAATCCTCTTGCATGTCGCTTATTAATTTAGCAAAAGTTGGGCAATAATTTAGAAAAGCCTGAGCACCCACTACTAAATCACTGCAAAGTTGGTTATGAGTTGTCCTTTGTTTATGTGATGTAATTGTGTTTGTGTGGAGCATCAATGGGAGTTTAAGGCCATGAATTACTTTAAAATAATTAGTTAAAAGCAGTGGCAAGAGTGACTAAGATTAGTGAAATGGACTCAGAGGAAAGGTCAAGTAATGCTCTGTGGCACAGATCAGCAAAAAACAAAAAGAAAAAACGTTGAGTCGTTCATCATTCTTTGTTGGATATATTTCTAGCATACTGAAACTGACCACAGACCAACGACAAACACACCAGTAGAAACAAAGGCTGTTGAGAGAGCAGCTGCCACGTCTTCATGGATGAACAAAAAGAAATTAACCAATTAGCACTGAATACTGAATACAGTTAACACTTCTAATTTCAAAAATATGCTGCAACACAGACGTGAGACTCTATTATAATCCTGACTAACATCACCACCACACAAATCACCGCAAAAAAACACCGAAACTTCACCAAGTATTTTGGTCTAATTTCTGGTGCAAATATCTTAGCACACTTGAAACCAGACAAACTTATAAGTAACTTTTTAGCAAGACATAGGAGCTTGTTTTAAGTCAATAATTCCTTAATATTCATGAAAACCTATTAGTTCCACTGGCAGATTATTTCACTTTTCATGCCTGTGTAGTTTTGGTTGTTTTATGGCCGACTTATTCAGGTGCAAAATAAAGCTTCAAAATAAAGTCACTGTTTTCATATTCTGCTCAAAACCTACAGTTGGGAAATGAGCTAACGTAGCATCTTGAGGTAACATGTACCAGCACTGGGTCGCTCAGATATTCTACATTGGTCTGAGTCCCATTTTTGTGGGACTCATACCCACAAAAATGGTAAATAAAACGAAATTATTCCACAAGTATTCCTTGAAAATAAATGATGCTGTAGAAGTCAACATTTTCATGATTATTTATCCCTAAAAATAAGCTGCTTAATTTCTTTGGCACAGGCAGCTTCGCCACAGTCAGCTGCTTAGAAGATATTCTGCTCATAGCTTTTCCAACCTTTTTCTTTTCTTTTTTCCAAAAGTAATGCATGCATTATTCAAACTGATATGCATGTATTACTTTAAAAAGAGATTCTTAGTTTCCCACACAGTTACACTCTGTGGTATTAGTCATCCGAAATGTTTCTAAACAGCTAAAACAGCTTTTTTTTGTTTCTAAGCAAGGTAAATAAATGTTTAAATTAGCTTTCTTTTAGCTAGCGAACATTTACAGTTACATGTGCGCGAGGTGAAGGAGCGTAAGGCGAGCAGAAGTGGATGGGAAAACATCATCGGCGCGTCGCCCCCTCCAGACGGGGTTTTGGCGCCCCCTCTGGTGCTGCGGACCCTATGCATTGCATACGCTGCATACCCACTTTCTGCGCCACTGCCAAAGCACAACGTAACTTTCAAGCAAACCGGGTCGCCGCTGCCCGTCACAGCGCCATTAAAACAAGCAGAAACGGGCAAGTTCACCCCTTCTCAAACCACAACGAAAACTTTGATGAAGCAGTTTTTTTTTTCCCACGCCGAGACGCGCGGACGCCTCCCGTGAAGCCCGAGGAGGAGCAGCAGCGATAGCCGGATGTCTCGGAGGAGCCGGTCACGTTTCCAATTAGCCCGCGCAGCTGCGCAGCGGCAATTTCGCTTAATCAGATGTTGGAACACAAAGGCTGGCTGATAAGGATTATTTCTGAAACGTTTCGATGATGACACACTGTGCGCGATGTGTATTTGCGCCGCGCTACGTGCTTATTAACAGTAATCTATAGATTTCCTGAGGGGCCACTGGAGTCGGGTGGCTCATTTAAACATATGGCTCCCTGGCAGAAAGGAATCAGAGGGGAGCACTTTGTCCTAACAACCACCCTGAACCCGCAACTGACAGTTATGTAAGGAGATAATCTCCTCAGCTGTACGTATCTGCACGTAAAGCGCAGCTGCCGGGTTCCTGTCTCTTGACTTTTGTTTTTTTTTCTCGCCTTAAGCAAACTAATTTTCCATCCCCATCTAGGCTGGAAGTGATGATGAGGCCTGCCTTCCAGATTGAGGTGAGAGAAGGGCTGGTCTCCTGCCTCCAGCGCCATCTGCTCCAGAAAGGACACTTTTAGACATGCTGAATAGACAATACAGCACAGGTGGTGATTATCAGAGCAATAACGTCATCAATACGGACAGGAGGGATGGATGACTTAAGTCTTTTTGGAGACGACTGGCTGAATACGGGGCTCAACTAATAAAACAAACTTAGTTCTATAAAAAAAACCAAAAAACTGGAGGTTTCTCGAGGGATTTAGTCAGAAGATGCAAAACCTTCTCAAGTATGTAAAGCCAATATAGTGTGATTAACAAAAAACAAAAGAGCAAGGTGAGACGGTCAACAGAGCATCTGTAGGTTAGACTCATCAGTATCGACTCGTGACTCGTCAGAGTGGATTAAAAACGCCTCGTGTCCCACAGTTCAGTCCTCACACCTCTAGGTTCATGATTTCTCTCGCATTTTTCAGATAGACTCACGAAAAGTTCAACACCTACTTTAATGCAAACCTGAAACTGATTCATATCTAAAAAGAAAAAAACAGTCCAATACATGACCAGCAAGATAATCTACAGAAAGTTGTAACTTTCTTTGAAGATAAGATCCTTCAAAGTGCAACTTGATGAAGAGCGAGACGTTCTTAAAGTTGCACCGGAGGTCAAAACTCGTTTCTAAATGTGTTGGAGACGACAGACAAGCAACAGCGCAGACTGACTTGTCTTTAAACCCTCTGCAGGTTTCCGTGTGAGAGCGTCGCTTCGTGTCCCGTAATGAGCTCACAACCTTTAAAGTTTAGTTTGTAGGTGTCATTTTTACATGATATATAGTGTTTTGCATTCATAGGCATTGGATGTTTCTTACTGTTCCTTCATTCTTATGCAAATGACTTACTTGTATTTATGGTTTATGGAACAGTTATGTGACTGAACACAAAATATCTGCTTTCAAAATCACATTTTGTCAATGCAATTATGTTGGACTTAAAATATTTAATTAATCTATGATATTAGGTGTGTAAAAGGTTGGGTTTTTTTAAACTGATTGTCAAGTAACTTAATGATCATATGATAACAATAAGAGCAAACTACAATAAAGTATTCAATAAAATTATTCCCAAATGGAACATCAATGTTGTATTACATCAAAAAAGCAAGAGACCCAAAACCAATCATCGAGTTGTTTTTGACCCAGCGTATGAAGAAAGCCTCAAACTCTGTGCTTTTGCTAAAACCTCTCTTTGCTCTTGCTTGGCATCACTTGAACGTCGTCTCACAACAACCGTCTGCCTTCATCTTCACATCTTAAGCGATAAGTCGCCTGGAACAACTATTAATACCGCAGGTTTCCGAAAGAGGTCACGAAAACGCATCGTCTGATCCGGATCGACCCTTTGAGTGAGACGCCTTTTTTTTTTTTTTGGTTGTTGTTTTTTTTCCCCCTCCTGGAGAAACATCGGAGCAGAAATTGTAAAAACATCCTGCTCTATCTGATGCAAATAAATCCATTCCTGTGTTCCTTTTCCATTTTCTGTTCTGCAATGCTCTTTTAAGTGGATTACCCCCCATCTCCCCCCCCCCCTCCTCCCCGCCTCCTTCCACCAAACAAATATGTAACCACATTTCTGCTTGTACGAAATGCAGCTACGCAGAACAAACCCATTACAACCCCTTTACGATGCCTCCACTGGGCTCATGTGTTATATGGGGGAAGATCTTGACATTTTGCTGTAACTTTACAAGGCAGTTATTAGAATTTGCTTAAACACAAGAACATTTAAAAAAAAAAAAGAAGTTTTTATCGCGTCGGTTTTTACTGCTGTCCTTTTAATTCTGATTTGTTGAAAAGAATCAAATCCACAGGATGCGTTTGATGCTCCTTCCTCAGAGCCACGAAGCTGGAAGCGTCCAGGACTCTTGACAGAGAAAAACGGCTTTCAAGCTATTAGATCAGAGCAGCAGGCCAACCTTTTGAACCCACGAATGAGAGAAACTCCAGTTAAGAGGGAAGGGTGAGGAGGGAGGGAAGGGGGGACGATTGCGGTAAGTGGGATCTGTGGTGGGAGTTTCCGTACCAGTGGGCTCGTCTTACAGCCTCCCCTGACGGAGGCCGCCGATGTCCCCCAGGGTCCAGATGGGATTCAGTGGTCAGCTCGGTGACAGCTGGTGAAGGGCCGGTCAGGCCTCATGCATAATGGAGCCTCCAGGACCACAGCGCGCAGCGAGACCGCGGCACTGATGTGGAAGTGGCTCCGTCTCCGTGTCAGGACCGGGGGGGGGCTCGCTGGAATTTCAAGCGCCGCTAAAAAGGTCGACGCCCTGCTAGCGGGATTTTACTCCGATTTTATTCAACTTTTTTGAAAAATTCGAAGCGCGTCTGATTTCCGTTCTGGGCTGGTTGGCTGCGGCGTCGTGAGATGTGGTTGCAGCACAGCTGAGGCCAGATGTTTACGTACAGGCCAGTCGCAATGAGGAGTAAATCACATCAGAATCATTTCCATTTGAGTGATTTATTGTTTTTCTGCCTTTTTTTTCTTTTTCTACCAAAAACTGGATGATAAAAGTCTTCAATCTGGTGCTTTAGACTCAACTGGCTCCTTTTCCTGGAGGACAGTTTTATTTATTTATACTGGATATTTAAAATGCCTTCAAATTCTAGTGTCAAATATTTATTAGAAATTATAGAACGTGTCCTTGCGTTATAATGCCATTACCATTATATTTCTTGAAGATTGCCTCAAAAACCAACAATATTGTTTATCACTATAATTACTGGAACCTAGCACTGACCTAGCAATGCTAATCATGCTAATTAAGCTAATTCAGAACTACAACTTGGTAGTAATAATTTCCTGTGATTAAGAAATACCAAACTCCACAACTCTTCTCACACACACACACACACACGCACACGAGACCAGATTGGTTCCTATCCTAACACAGATTACTATTCCCATACGAAAGGCTAGAAAAAGCACTCTTGATTCTGTTCATCTATCCTTATGCGTGATAGTAGTTAAAGATAAATCGACATCAGCGGGTCAATGATTTAGAGAAGCCAGGAGACCAGAAATGGGTCATCGGTGCGTCTCTGAAAACGGTCCCCACTTCATTCACTGATTTTGTTTCCAAAAGCTCTCAAGCAAATGTAGGCATTCATCTTGCATCATTTATCTGAACTTTTTTTTTTTTTTGATGAGACTCCGAAAAGAAGGCTCTTCCATTAAGGAAATTTCTATTCAGCGGAACATTGCAACACTCCAGAGTCTGATTAACATTTTGAAGTCAAACAGAGGCTTTAATTTGTCTTGACAGGAAGCCGGCGCCGAAAACTTTGCAGTCTTCCTAAAGCCTCCGCTGATTAGCTTGTCAGCTGATTGCTGTAACGTCTCGTCATGCAGTAAATTCGGACAGTCAGATGTGATATCTTCACAGCTTTAGCAAAGCAGCTACGGTCTACACGCTGTGCCGATGTCATAAGTGGTCCGCGATGTAAAGAGGGCATTGTCATACGTGCTAAAACTGTTCTTTTTTTTTAAGAGCCATATTGGGTTTAAAAAATAGCTCTATGAAGCAAAACAATCTCTTATTTGATGCAAAAATGTGTAAAATCTGTAATAAGTAGAGCAAATCTGAAGCACCAAATCTTTTTATAGGGGCCTAAAAATACCTCACACATTACAGGATAAGGGATTTGGTAACAAACATTTTTATTTCACAGATCAGAATAACATTAGCAACCACCTAAGGCTTGAAAGTGTAATATACATACTGTTTTTATGCTTCCTCCCTCCAGAAAAATAAAGGAGAGAGAGAAAAAGAGAGAGAGAGAGAGCATCCCACTGTTTAGCAGATAAAAGCTCCACTTTGTCCACCCAGCAAGTTGCTAACATTGTCCCCCTGCCATCAGCTGCTGGGCAGATGGTGCAGAGTGCATTTATCAGAGCTTTTTACCTGAAAACAGCAGCTGCAGAAAACAACCACAGCAGCCAGGACAAGAAAGTTGCATCCATAAAACCAAGAGAGCAAAGTGAAAGACTCGGAAAGGCAGCAGAGAGCCTGAGAGTGAACTACAAAGACATAATATTGATTACGGCAACTTCAAGGTTTCCCAAAATATACGGCAGGCAGCAGGAGGAGAAACCGCCGACTGTTTTATCTTATTGAACTTTCATCTGTGTGTCGGCAGTGAAAAAGTATTCGCTCCCTAACTGATTTCTTATGGGGTTTTTTTTGTTTGTTTTGTTTTTCTGTCACATTCATGTCACAAATCAAAACTCAAATGTTGACAGGGGTGATAAAATATAAAAGAACAGTGACTAGCCACGTAGCCAATGCTACGTGATTGGACCTGTGGACTGAAGAAATCATTTACAGAGATTTATTTATCCAACTTCCTGTAATATAACAGGAAGTTGGATAAAGAACTTAAACAGGAAGGACTCCTAACAATCAGACATGGTGAGGATGTCTTTGCTTTTTTTAAGATCTGGGTTGTTGTTGATGGAGTCATGATTTCTGCTCACTAGCAAAACTGTTCAACAACAGGGCCAGGATTCACACTACGTCACCATGTCCAGCTATGAATGACTGAAACAAGATTCAAATTAAAGTTGAATCTGGAGTGGCTTATTTAAAGTCCAGTACTACATCGGATAAACTGTGTCACTCTTACACTAGTGAAGATAAACACTTATCAATGTACGAATAGGGCAAATAAGTTGGTTTGGATAAATTATTCTTCTGTACTAAATGAAAACCTAATTTGAACTGATTTCTGTATTGAAGTCAGAGATTACTTACACAGTCTGACTTTAATGTGTTTAATCATCTGAAACTTTAAATGTGACAAAAAAAACCCGTCTTAACAGATGTAATGCAGGGCTGTGCATTTAGCGTATCATTTATCCTTTATCCTGATGAATTTCTTATCACAGTAAGAGTCTGGATTTATCGTTATGATAAATTCCAATTAATGATGTTTAAAATCCCCCCAAAACTGTTTGCATCATGGAGTTCGCTAAGTTCACTGTTTTCTCCATTGTTCGTTCAATGAGAGCATCAATAAACATCAGTGAATTTGAAAATGTGACTGAAAGTAGAAAATGTGACTGCTGTCATAAAAAAGACATTACAAATGGGAACGTTTGTCTAAGAGCAGTTTTTGTGTTTGTTATAATTTCCGTGACACACAGTTTCACTTATAGAGTTACCTAAAAAAAAAGTAATAGGCAAATTTTATTATCACAATACTGCCACAAAATACTGTGATAAAAACTGAAGCCCATATTGCCCATCTGTAATGTAATTTACTAAATGTGCAACGCTTCATTATGTAATAGTGTAATAAAACTGGGCTTCAAAATCTAGTTAAACATTAAACATTACGTAATAATCTGCACAAAATATAACGCAATCCTCGAACACAATTTGCAACACTTTCTACCGCATATGTAAAAACATAACTACGTTTTGCACTGATTACTACAAAATGCAGATAATGTATCGCATTATGTAATAAACAATCATTCTTATACTTCTAATAATGATCATGTTGTACATTCTATACGCATTTAAACTGAATCTTTGGTCAATAAATAACAAACCTTTGGTCGTTTAGTTTCCAGAACCTCAAAGTTCAAGGCAAAACGATTCAACATGTGCTCAAAATTTGATTTCATTTTGCATTGATTATATTTTAAAGCTTGATTTTATTACATTATTACATAATGCATTGTAAGCGTTACAAGCTGCAATTTCTTTAAGCTGCTGTACATATATATTTTTTATAGTTTCAATTTCCCATTTAATAATATATACTTTTGCATATTTTTTTAAGTCACAAGGAATTCAAGGTTTGATCTCGATTAAAATCTCTTTTCTTCTAAAGTACGATTCACCGATCCACACAGTATTTACTTTTTTTTTGAAAGACCAACTTAAATCCACATCCTTTGAGCGTCAGCCGTGTCCCCCCCCCCCCTTTCGTCTTCGCTCTTCGACGCGTCGAAGAAATAAGAGCGACCGGCCGGCAGCTCTTCTGTTGTCAGCGGATACACCGCAGTACATCACCTCAATCAGTTATCCCAGCCCTCGCACAGGCAGCCATGGCGGCTGGCGACCCGACCCCCACAGCAGCAGGAAAGTGCTTACCTAAGAGAAAAAGACAGAGAGGACATTAAATCAGGGGGCATAATATTCCAGTGAGCGCTGGGCTCGCTTTCACAGATTAGCCAATCTCTCCTCTGCACGGCAGACTGCCACGGAGTTTTAACCCTCTCTAGCTTCAATTGAAATGAAGAAGGGGGGTGTGTGGGGGGGGGGGGGGGGGACGATTATCCCATATATTGTGCTGCTCAGCGTTTTGTTTGAGTTTATTTTTTAATGCAGACTGCAACCTCTTGTTTCGCTTCTTCGTGGAGCTCGCCTGTCCCGTGTGTGTCTTAATATTCACGGGGTGAACGCCTGAGCTGTGGGGCTTTGGGGGAGATGGGGGGGCGACTTGGAGAACAAACCCAGCAGGTTGTGAAGGTTTTCTGTGCTCCAGGAGGAACTGAGCCCCACATTCAGCCCGCGGCCCCCGTGTGAAGTGTTTTCCACTTGGCCCGATCAAAAGACAAGCTTGTCTTTCCAGCGCCGGATGTTACATCACACAGCTCGATTCACCGCGCTCTCTCATCCATTTCTCTGCCTATTTGTACCCATTGAAGTCCCGGGACTGCGTCACCGGCCCCTCCGCCGTGCCAGGCTCAGGCTCACAGAGAAGGAGAAGGGAATGCTGCACGGCCGTCCAGAGAGGGTGAATGGAGATGCGCGTCTGTGTGAAGGACTTCCGTGATCCAGAGCAATCAATTAAAAAGAGCCTGAGCTACCATAGATCAACTGCATGCGTGTGTGTGTTTGTGTGTGTGTGTGTGTGTGGCTGTTTCAGACACACACATAAGAAAGAAACATTTCTTGAGGTTTTTGGTCAGAAGGTGCCAGAAATAAAAGGGTTTTTCCTCCCTCCCCAACCTGTTGCTGCACACTTGTCAGCTGGCTTAAAGGGGCAGTAGTATTTGTTTTCCAGGCACATAGTGGTATTTTATACCTCAATCAAGTAGCTATCTTAACTTCAGTTAAAAAATGCCACATATAGGAAACATGACTTAATAAAAATTGTAATCTTGTAATTTAATGCCCCGAATTTGGGCCTTTGTCTCTTTAAAAACTTCTGCTCTTTCTGAAACTCCGCCTTTAGGAAGTCATCACAACATAGCTCCTTTATTAATCCTTTAGCAATGTTTTTACCAGCGATGCACTGAGATAACTATAATGAGCTCAGCAGATGCTCAGTTCCATCAGGTGTTTGCTAATGGCTGCTGACTAGTCTGAAGGAGCTGAGATGAGTTGCGGAGGAGGGCGGCTCTGTGAGACAGAGGCCAGGAAGGAGCTGAGGAGGAGCTGTGCCTCGAAGGCGGAGCTATGTCCACTCAGGTGTTCTCAAGCACACAAAAAAAAAATCAAAGCAACAATCCAGGCATGTTTTTGATAAAGGAGTCACATTATAGCACAATGTAAAGCTTAAGAAAGTCAATACTACACAATCATGACTTTTTAAAGAATATATATACGCACACGGACACACACACACACACACACACACACACACACACACACACACACACACACACACACATATATATATTCCCATTTATTACAGTTTTTGCATTTATCTTAATGAATGTGTAACCAGAATCACAAACATTGACCTGCTTTTTCTCAAAAGCAAAAATAAAATGTCAAATTTTAAAAAATAAAATAATCAGCCCAAAAAGTTTGGAAACTCTATGCAATGTTGATGTTTTTCTATCTACAATGATTTACAGACTCGTTTTAAACGGAAATCTGAATATTTTTGTTAATTCTAGTAAATATACAATAGTTTAATTTATTATTGAGCAGATAAAATAATAATAATAATAATAATAATAATAAAAACTGTGCCAAAAGTTGATTTTAGAAATGTTAGAAAAAAAATAGTATGCAATTTTTGTGGCCCCATGTGCTTTCAACCCAACGGCTTTGGCCCTTGTGGCAAAAAGTTTGAACATCACTTGATTAAAATTTTCAAGGGCACACTGAGTGCTCAGAAAAGTGCTGCTGAATTTCACTCCATTAAGAAATTTGACTTTTTAGAAATCTTTCCAGGTGTGAAAACAGTTATGTTGTCGACACTGAACCAGCATCTCCCATCGCTGTTTTTAATCTGATGCTATTTAAAGCTGTAGCTGCAAGACATGAGCAGCATGCCTGTTTAAGTGGCCAGCTGCAGGCTTGATGCAACCTGAGCAAATATACTCCCTCTATTACTCATATGATGCAGAACAGCAAATACATATGTAAAATTATACATTAATTAGAAACTGCTGCTACATTGAGATGTATTTTGATCTTTCAACTATATTTCTACTCATTTCAACGTCAAAATAAAAATGCTGTAGATACACGTGATAATCTAGACATTGTTATTTATGCAACTGTAGATATAAATTAAAGCAAATACGTGAAGTGGTATGTATGCTACACCATGCTAGTTTTATACAGGTCTATATAATGCCGGATCTGAAAGTCCTAATCCATTAAATATTCAAAGCAAATGCAAAATTAGTCAAGTTTTATAATATTTCCACAGTTAGTAGAATGCATAGGGACTTCAATGTTTTTATTTTTGATTAATTATTTGGAAAGATTTGAAACTCGCATTAAAAATTTGAGCGCAATCGATCACATCTACAGGCGCGAACACAAAGGTTCTGGCTAGAACCTTCATTTCCAGCTGTTTCTTGTACGCCCTTAAATCTGACGCACAAAAAAACTGTTGGAAAAGACTGTTATTGTGTGCAAGTTGTCCATAAAAGGAGCTTACCTATCACTGAAGCTATTCAGAACAGACGTCTCTAACACTGATGTCAACACCTACAGTCCATGTTTCTAAAATAGTCATTTTTCTAAGACGTTCAAAGATGATCGGAGGTTCCTGAAATTAATTTGCACGAATCGGATGGTTGAATAACCTATATGACAGATGGAAATCAATAAATATTTTTGTTGTTGAGCTCATATGTCTGTTTATTCAGAAACTAAACAGCAACACAAAGTTTATGAATTGAAAATGTTGCTTATTTTGAGTATATTTTTGCTATAATGTAAATAATTAATTACAGACTCCCCGCCCCCAACTGACTCGAAAAAAAATTTAAATTGAATGTCGCCACCAATTATTATCATACAGTAAAAACAGCCGGGGTCATTTCTATCCGATAAACATAAACACTTATGATGAGAGGAACCAGACCAGCTTTAGTCCAGATACAAGAAAAAGAAAAACCCTTTTTTCACTGCAGAGCTGCAACCAGTGACTCCTTTCACACAAACATGCTGTGACGTCACCTCTGTTCCTACCGTAAATAATTAATATCCACTCACCACAGAACGGCTCCTTAAGGCTCCATTACTGCCCGATAAATGAATGAACAGTTTAGTAATTTAAAGCATCTATGTATAAATCAGAGGTTTTTTTTTAATCTGAAATATGAATCGTGGGACAACTGCTCTATTTTGAATCCATCTTGTAAAGAAAAAAATCTTATGATATGTCACAATTTTATGGCTTGGGGTTCTTTTGACTTATTTGGTACGGATATGGTTTTTTATAATCTGGGGGATTTTACTGATTTAATATATTTCTGCAACATTCTGAGAAAAGGCAATGTTTACTTTACTGCAGATATTTTATTGTAAACGAGGAAGCATTTTCAATTCAGCAGAAAATATTTAAATCCTACTAATTGTAGTTCTTAATGCAAAATCAGAATTAATAAGTCCATAGCCACTGTGTGCTGAGAGTATTTTTGTCTAAATAGTATTTTACACACAGCCTCTCCGTACACAGTGTGTTTGTGTAGACAAACTATTTACTCGGCTGAGCTCTGCGTGATTTTGTTTATCTCATTTAGTTGCTCCTTGCACTTTTTGTATCTGCGGTTGCTTTTCAGAAGCCGTTTCTTGCTCTTTGCTCTGCTCACACCTGTTCTCAATTACTAATTAGCACACCTGCTGCATGTCTTTGGCTCCTTCAGCTCAGATCCAAACGGCTTTCAGAGAACTTTTGTCAGGTTTCTCTTCTTGTCTCTTAATGTTTTTTTTTTCATATTGGGGTTCAGATTGTTGCCACGTCCTGCCCGCCCTGCTTTGCAGATTTACGTCTCCCTGCCTGACAAAACTCACATTTCGTTTCCATTCATGCGACTCGCAAAGGAAAGTTGCTTATAGGATGACTTCTCCAGGTGCAGCTCGATAAATTACACACTCATAGAAAAAGTACATTTACATAAGAGCCATGAGAGGTGATGATTGATACAGAACTGCTACAATATGGCCAAACAAAAACCATATGGAAAACTTTTGCAGTCAATGAAAATGAAGGTAAAAATGAAGGTAAACTATAAACTTTCGCTGCAGAAGAAGCTGGTTGTTTAGAGTGATTGAACTAACCACAGTGAAGTAAAGTTTAGTGGAAGGAAAATGTGGAAAAATATAATGCAAAATATAACGCACAAGCAGCAGGGATGACATTTTTGCTAAAATCCTTTATTTAATTTTTTTTAATCTAATGTCACATTGTAATTTTCTGAGACAAAATTTAAATGCTTTAATTATTTTACTGTGTACTGAATCTCTATAAAATGGGTATCTCAATTTCTGAGATGACTGGCAAGAAATATTGTACTTTTACACATTTAGTTTTTTGAGATGTACCTGTGAGTACGGGCAAAAATATGAGGTCACCTATTGTGTTTTTCAAATGGAAAATATCAGAAATACTTTGTTTAATGTAATATTTACATTTTCTTATGAAATAGTATTTGAGTTTCCACACATAACCATCAATATCGACTGAAAAAAACCACTTAATTGCAATTAAATAGCAATACGAGTATGAAAGCAGTTGCTGTAATGAATTAAATTTTCAATTATATCCAAACTTACTCAGGTCCATCTGCGGTAAATGGGACACAACAGTAGAAAAAAATAGTCAACATTTTTTTATTTAAAAATTCATTATGTTTTTCTGATTTTAATGTCCAGATTTTTTGTGTATAGTCATTGAATCATTAAAAAAAATCACAAAGGTAAAGTTGGTGACTGTGTAAGTCAGTGTTGCAATTGGCAATTTCACAGTGTGGACCAACTTAGATCAACTCAAAAATCCAGAAATACATGCAAATTTGTCCAGTCTGGATTCAACACCAAACATTTTCAAAAACACAACTGGTGATCTCATATCGTTAACCCTTTTTGATGGAAAAATAAAAAATTTGGAGTTTTAAAACCACCAATCTCGTCTAAAACCACTAAGAAAATATCTGACAATATAACAACAAACCTATAAAAAGCGTTAATTTATCAGCTCTATAAAACATTTCAACCAGATTAAAATATTCCTTTGAATGGAGCTAACACACCTGGCTCATCTCAGGATTCTTTTTCCACTTTCCTTCTTTCTTTTTTTTTTCCTATCTGCCTGGAGCCGGCAGGTGCTGCTAAGAAGTTATTCTCTCCGTATTGGCAGAGCTGTGACAGCCAGTAAAGCAGCAGCATAGAGATCGACCCATACAGACAGGAGAGCCCACACAAAGCCTGGGAGACCAAAAACACACATCCTCCAGCCTGCTACTGATAATCAGTCAAAATGCAGGGTGTGGGTCAATGGCTAGGAGGAGTTTAAAGTCGTCCACCTGGGTGGCTCTCCGTCTGGGGCAGCTGCCAGATGTCCAGTTCAATAGAATTAACAGAAGCCGCCTCTGAGCTGAGAGAAGACGGATGATCTCCAGGTAGAACAATCTCTCGGGTTTTTAGTTGCCCCATAGATTATTTGCAAAACATGCAGCGCGTTCTGCTGGCGACGGATGCAGAGTCTGATCCGAGTCTTTCTGCTTTTCCCTCGGCAGCCTTCGTGAAGCCACCCGACAAAAGGAGGCGCCGCACGTCGTCATTTCTGTTTCAGCCTTGAGAAGTGGCGTGTCCAAAGGTCATTCGCAGCTTTACAAATCTGCAAGCCAAACCCGAACTACCGAGCAAGGACACAAACTTGAATGAAGTTACATGAATGTCGACAGAGAAGTCATTCAACCACTTCCACTGCACAAAAAAATAATATAAAAAATTACTACAATAATGGAAAGAGATTGAGGATGGGTTGTAGAATTGAGATTTGCCTGGGCTACGGGTTGAAATAAAAACGTACCTCATACATATTTCCATTAGATGGAAATAAATTGCTTCTTTTTTATGTTTGTAGTTTTAAAAAAAATTGTGGAAGTTGTGAAGTTTGTTACATTTAGTGAACAGATGAGACAAAGTCTGATTGGTTATCCTGTGACGTGGTAATAACCGACCAGCACCAATCAAGCAGACGGTGGTGGATTTTTTCTCGTCATTCGACTTAGATATCAAAGACATAGAAATTATTTTATGGTCTCTGAAATGTTAAAACATGTAGATACTAGTTTATGTAAAACATTAGCAAAGCAAAAAAAGTCCTTTCAAACCGTTAGCCATCAGCTAACAATGGATTAGTAACACTAACCATGCTAGCCATGCTAACAGCTAATCTCAGTGGCTAATAATAAGTTAAAATGTCAATTCTGTCCACTTTATTGAATTTGTAATTTCTCTGGGATATTCCTAAAACATTTCTACTATCAAAAATTTCATCATTATTCATATTAGAAGTTTTCTTTTTTAAAAGGAGACTGGAAACAGCCATTAAATTTTCAACCTCCACAATAATTTTCTGTAGATATTTTTACATCTCCATAATTTCAGTCCATTTCAAGAATCCAATCAGTTCTTGACTCAGGATTTCGGATAATTTCAATATTTGGTAAAGAGCAGTGCAATCAGCGCGGCTTCGGGGAGGCGAAAGTTTCATTGTTTAGGTAATTTATGCAAAGCACAACATGACTATTCAATTAAAGAGCAACGGCTTGTCAGCTAAGATTATTGATTAGAAATAAATCAACTGGCTAATTGATTAACCTCAAATCTAAAGTAATTACCTAATCACTGTGGGCGACACCCCTGGATGTGTAATGACCGTTCTCTTTTCAAAGTTACATATTTACCATCTAATCAATGCGATGCATCCGGGCGAGACAGAGATCTGCATTTTGGACGAACGGAGGAGCTATAAGCCTCCAAAGTGAAAAAAAAAAGGTGCTTGTTTGAATGTTTCCTCAGGCTGTGTTATGCAAAACATGCCACTGAACCCCGTCGATGCTGCCCTTCGTTTTGAACCGAAGACTTTGAGCTTGCCCAGGATTGTCAATCCATAGCAACACACTTACAATTTGCTCCCGTCTTACAAACAAATACACAAACAAAGAATGGAGCGGGGAAAGAAAAAAAAAAAAGAAGCAACAAGACAAAGCTGCATAATTTTGCAGAGGGAGGGGGAAAAAAAAAAAGGGGGCGCCGAGGCAACACGGAGCGGCACAGCCGAGATGGCACTTGTGGGCATTTGCGCAGCGTTTTAGACCGGCGAAGCAGCTTCATTATTTCTGAAGGTTTCTCTTTCCAAGAAGCCACAGCTCTCTCCCCGGAGGATCACATCAGTGTCAAGTCATCATCTGTGACAGCAAAACTGCTGCTGCTGCTGCTGCTGCTTTCCGCCTGCTGAAGACAGCAAAACACACCTCCCAGTAAACACGCGGCCAGCGACGGGGCGCCCTGCGGTTTCAGCTCCGATGCTTAACGTCTTCCCCAACGGCCGAGTCCGACCGCATCAATTATCAATTACATTTAGTGGCGGAGGAGAAATTGAATTAAAACAGTCATGGTTGACCAGAGGATACGGGGGAGATATTGTTCTTGGCAGTCGCATTCTATTCATTCATCATTGACGTAAAGGTAATAGGACTTCAGAGCCGCGCTAATGACCAACGACAGCCTCTCTGTAAAATAGATGAAAGGTGTGCCATTATGGGGTGGACTCATGAGAGGAGAGGCCATGCAGCTAATGACTCATTAGAGACATCTATAGCCAGACAGGCTGAGAGCCAAAAGGCCAGGAGTCCTTTTTAAAGACTCAATACCCCAGCTGACACTAATTGTAGCAGTCAGGATAGCATGGATTTTCATTGCAGATAATAGCACTCTGCTCCCCTGACACATCTTGGCCTGTTACCCACAACACTGGTGGTGCCCAGGTCTGCTAACGCGGCTAGCTGGTGCACAACGCCGCCGCCACAAAGCGGCGAGCGCTTGACGCCGTGATGAGGAGGGGGGGGGTTATGTTTCGAGAAGGAAAATAGATGCACTCCTGAAAAGGCAAGACTGACTGCTGGTCATATTGGAAGACTTATGTTAGTGTCATTTTATCACTAGTTGTTATTCACGTCTAATTTCTGAAGTACTTTTTAGATGTGGACTAATTGGGACTGAAATCAGGTCCCCGATGATGTTTAGGTACCGTAATTAAACTTCATCAGATGAGTAACGCATGATGAATGTGAATAATAATAATAATAATAATAATAATAATAATAATAATAATAATAATAATAATAATAATAATAATAATAACAACAAGGTTTTGGCTAAAGTGGTTTTCTAGAATTTACACAGTCTTGAATGGTAGTGTGTTTATGTTTCCTTAATTTCCAATACTGTTGAAACCAGATATTTAAATAAACCACAAAAAAATTATGAAAAAATGTCATGAAATTAAATGTAGCTTTTCCTGTTTAGGTCTGTCAGGTTTGGCTAAATTATAAATGTAAACATAATGCTAATTTTTCTTATTTTTCTCAAATTCAGAATCTCTAGAAACAAGTCTTTTTGATCAATCTGCTTTCTACACAGTATAACTTTTGCCAAATGTTTTAGGTTTTCTTCAACACTTTGCTGGAACGTCACGACATTGACTTTGATGTTTTAAATTGATTTTGATGCTATGCTCAGCGTTAAAATCCACTGGTGCCCAACCTTTAACTTCCTGGCTGATGTTTTGAAGTTCTTCTTTAATATTTCCACATATTTTCCTTTTTCTTCATGCCGATATTCACTTGGCTCAGTGCACCAGTCCCTCCTGCGGCAAAACAACCCCACAAACGTGACGCTGCCACACCTGCTGTACTCTGGTGGTTTTGTTTAGAGAAAATTTTGTTTTTTTTTCTCCAAATGTTTAGGTAACCACAAGGAATTTTATACTTCAAACTCCTTATTAAAAACAAAAATAATCTTCCGCTAGAAAGGGACGAAATGTTTTATCATGTACTGCTGCTAGTAAACACATGACTTTATGTTACATTTAAAACTGTTGGCAAACGTACTCATAAGTTTAGTCAAGTTTATTTGTGTAGAACAATGTTTGCAAAATGCTTCACATGATAAAAACATACCAGAGTAAACAGCTATATTAGGAATTGCAAGTAATCAACAAACATTACATTTTGCCAAATACCATCATCAAAATCATCAAGAGTAATTATTATCAAATATTGAATGAAGACAATAATTAATCAGTGGTCCAGTTATTAAAACGGAGATCGGCCTTGTTTTGAAGGAATTCAGCATTTCAGCTGTTTTGCAGTTTTCTGGAAGTTTGTTCCAGATTAGTGGAGCACAATAACTGAACCTGAACCAAAAACTGAGAAGTCCGGAGGGTTCATCCAATAACAATAGATCTTTAATGTATTTTATTGCTAAGTCGTTAAGTGATTAATAACTAACAGAAGCATTTTAAAGTCTATTCCCTGAGCCACTGTTTAAGGCACACGCAGCATGATATTGCTTTCAAGACGACTGGGAAGAATGGGACCAACCCCGTCCCTTATCCAGTTCAGATTGGGCCCACCGATCATGATTGCGTATTTTACGGATGTGTGACAACCTGTGAGAGCGGCGGCGACTCCAGCATTAGCGAAAATGCCGCGGAGAGTAATTTTCAAAATTCCTGTTGCATCATTCAAACCCGCTGCAAATCACCCGCAGTGTCGAGCAGACAACTCCCGTTTCAACCCAGGCAAAGTGGGATGTTATATGGCCCCAGTCATACGAGCCCCAGTCATTGTGCTAATGTGATTCGGTTCCAAAACAGTCTGAGGAAATGAGAAAAGCTCCTCTTTCTCACCTTTGCCAGACTTAGAAATGATACACAAGGGGGTTTGCACTGCTAGCGAGAGGCGGGGGGGAAGAAAAGATTGTAGAAATCTTTTCGTGATGCATTGACATGAGAGGAAGAGAGACGGGGTTCAGGGACCGCAGCAGCAGGGGTGACGTTCGTGATGCCAGATTTAAATGTTGGAATAAAAACTGTGGAGGATAAAAAAAAGAAAGATTGGAGGCAGTTTTCTATTCCTCAAATAGAAAAAGGATCGACAGCGAGTTGGAGAGCCATACGCAGAAAGAACCCTGATAGAAGGCATTGGGGATATCAGCTTCCCATAACACCTGCAGTGTTCACTATTGATTATTTGTTAAACAACTCCCCTAAATGCAGGGAAAAGGTCCAGTTGAGGGGAGGGAAAAAAAAGACATTTGCAGGAAACCATTATGAAGCTCGGCGGCTTGGACTGTGTGGTGCTCGTGTTTTGATTTCTCATTTCTAACATAGTTTCCATTAACCTTCAGAGCAGAGAGTTGGGCCTGCAGGCTATATGAAATAAGCTCCTAAACAAGACAAATTATTTATAATTCCTCATGTTCTGTTGGCACGATTGTTCATG
>CAEGAF010073590.1:0-11029 GCA_903067075.1 Micropoecilia bifurca | reverse complement strand
TATAGTTTTAGAACATCTGATCTATACTCCAGTTTGGAAGGTGGCGGTAATGCACCTATAAGTTGTTTGCCAACCGCCATTAAATCAAAAGAAGAAGAAGAAGAAGGTTGAGTGGATAATAATAATCCTTGACTGGAGTATGAGGAGAGCGCAGAGTGAAAGTGTGATCTTAACCCTGTGGCTGCAAACTAACCTTCAACCCAGCAACACAAAGGCCGTTTCCAAGGTGAGGCCAGGAACTGCTGCATTGTCCCGGGGAGGATTTATGAGCTTCAAAGAGCCTTTTGGTTTTGATCTCTGGCCTCAGCGCAGACTTTTTAAGCAGAGCAGTCGGTGTGATGTGGGGAAATTTCTCCTTTCATCCAACATGACTGATGCTAACAGCATGAGGCCGTTTCGTTGTCTAAAGTGCATCATTTGTGTCAACAGGATCTGTGGGCTGATTTGCTTTGTGGTTGTTTTTTTTTTTTGAAAATGAAAGAAACCAAAGGTAAGTGTTATTTTTAGATCTTTAAAACAAGATGTGTTTTAAAGTGTTAGTATTTCCAACTTGTAAAAAAAAATTAATATCAGATGTTTCAGTTAGCAGAAGGATTTTGTGGTGCAGAATAATTTATCCCCCCTCATTTTTGAGTCCTAAGGAGTCGGTTTTATCCAAGAGTGAAAGTGGAAAACCAGTCCAGGCATTTATTCCTGCAAGGCTGGACTACTGTAATTATTTACTATCAGAAAATCCATAAAATGCAATTAAAATCTTCACCTGATCCAAACGCTGCAACAAGAGATCTGATGAAAAGCAAAGAGAGAAAACAGATTTATGCTGTTTTAGCTACATTCTCTCCCTGTACAATATAAAATACAATTGTACTCCTGAAATATAAAACAATATTGTGGTTATATAGAAATTAATTGTGCTCTTGCACCAGCCATGTTTAGCTCATGTAGTCAAACTCCAGTCCGTTTTTATTGAAAGTCCGGTTTGTTTGCAGACTCTGGTTCTCTTAAAATCCTCGGTTCGGTTCGGTTCAAGTGAACTCTGGATTTTCAATGCACATGTGAATGCCGAGCGGGTCGGAGAGCGCTCCAAAAGCAGGAAGTGAACTACATCGCAAGGTATTCTGGGTAAATACAACCAAAACAAATGATAGCGTTAGCATAGCGCTAGTGGGAGAAAACTGTTGTCTTTTACCAAAGATAAAAAGGAAATTGTCCAACTGCTAAAATTTGACACCACTCCATTTTCGTCTTCAGAGGTTTTCATGTTTTTACCTTCAGTGTTTCTTGCTGCAGCGCCCCCACAGGCCAGGAGGGAAACATGTTGCTCAAAGGATTTGGAATTGCAATTTTGGTCCCCATTTGAACCCAGTTCAGTTGTGAAAACGCCCTTAAATTATATCCGTACGTTTTAAACAAGGATGCTTTTATCAATTTTGTGCCTTTTGTGTTGTGATCTGTGTTTTTCTGTATAGTTATTTTGAGATTTTCTGTGTTTAGTCCTGTTTCCCTGTGAGTCTCTGTCCTGTCCTCCCTGTTTATTGGTCTAGTTTCTTGATTACCCTCCCTGTGTATTTATGTCCACCTGTTGTCTTTGTCTGTGTCGGATCCTCGTCGTGTAACATCGTGTTTCCCTGTGCCGCCTCTGTTTTGGATTATCATTAAAACCATCATTTTCATCACTTCATCCCAGCCTGCCTGCGTCCTACATCACCTCTAAAAACCAAATCATGACATTTTGTGCCTTACCAGAGGCACAAAACTTTGAGAAACATGTCTGTCCGTGTCAGTTTGCATCTTTTACTTCCTGTTTATTACAGCCGAAGTAACGTCGACATCTGATGAAATTATGTTTTGCATAACCTGGATGATTTGCTCTAAAGCAGTAAATGGAAACAACTTGAATTTTTTGGAGACATTTGCTCAAAATTCACAAGATATTTGGATGGAAACGTAACTACTGATGCAAGTCCAGTTAAAACCCTTAAACACAAAACCACTTTACCCTCCATAAATACAACCAATACAAAAGCACAAGTCAAAATATCTGGTTGGTAACATTTAATGTTATTGATCTGATCTTTGGTTTTTCTCATTGTACATTCGTGTTCAGCTGCAGCAAATCCACAGACGTCTCAGTCACTTTTCATATTTTGTCCCACTTGGGACATCGATTGACTTGGTTCTTCCATGTTTCTCTAGACAGGTAAGATATTTGATTTACTAACAGCAGGTATGTATGAATACATTCAGTAGGATGATTATTATTTTTGTTTTAAATCGCAGCATCCACAAAGATTCTGAGTCATTTATCTCGAGTCGAGAAGATAATCTCATCACTGCTATTTCTGCAACTATTTAAAACAGTGAGATTGATGCTGAAGTGTCTTAAAAAGAAACAAAATGGGATCAGAGTTAAAATTAGACAGAAAGAAGGATAGTATCAAACATTAATGGTATTCATGCTCTGCAACAGAAGAGCACTGCAGCGTTATTACAGATCTATGTTGTTTTGTCGCCGTTATCTTTAGAAGACATTTGAATGCATCTTTTCTCTACAGAATCACAGCAGAATAAAGCATAAACAACATTCCTCTGCATTAAAAATAAACAGTAAATTCTCAGCTTAGTTTGTACTTTTACAAAGATAACGGCTTACAAAGCTGTTTTCCACATTTTTATGTTCTAAAAGACATTTAAAAAAACAAAACTAGTGGCTCCTTCACCAGATTTAGCTTTATTTTAAACAGCAACAGTCACTTTTTGCCACTTTTTCTACAGTTGCTGGTTAACAAGGAGCCTGAGGTCTCAGCGAGGAAAACAACTGGAGCTGAAGCGATTGAACAATGTTCACTGGGTTCGTCTAATTTTATCCCACAAAGACTTGGAAACGTGTTTACAGATGTAATAACAGAATTACACAACATGTTGAGACTGAATGGAGCTCAGATGCCCAACGTCTCACAGTGGCTCCGATTTTAAAATGATCAAACACCATAAGATGCAATAAAACTGTTTTCTTATTGTGTTTCACACATTAAGACATGAAAAAAAGCTGCTCAGTTACCTGATTAAGTTTTTACCTTGTTCCATCACACAGTTTCTATGCCTTAAAATCTTTTTCATTTTTTTTGAATAGACTGAAGAAAAATAAAATAAAATTATCACTGACATGTAATTTTGCATTATTTGTCAAAAAAGGAGAAGGTAGAAGATGAGATTTTATGATCATAACCTGCAAACATGTAAACATCACGTCTTCATCCTTGAATGTACAATTATTTAAACAAGACTGAGAAATAAATGTTTATATTCTATTGTTGAAAAAGCAGAATTTTGCAATTGTGGTATTTCATTAAATGAGTGACATTAAAATCACATGTGAATTAGCTTTTTCACAGATTTCAAAACATGACATGTACAACTGTTATAACTTTTGTTAAATAGTTTATTTTCTGCTGTGTTTAACTTTATGCTGCGAAGAACATAAGGCAGCGGTTGATGTGTAACTGTTCTTTTTATTGCCGAGTGTTTTACACGCTTTACATGCCGGTTAAACTGTAAATAACGTAAAACGTCAGTACTTAATATTGTGATATTTAAAGGACACAAACTTAAACATACGTAGCTTTACAGCATTAATATAACTCACCACATTGGGCAACACCCACAAACCGCTGCTGCTGCTACAGATCAAACAAACTCACATATATAAACTTTCTGTGTTTCTCCTTCTAACTGGAGGAAGGACTTTCAGGATGTCTCCAATTTTAGATAAAGGAAGGATCTGTTTTTAACAAATTCATCCTGTGCATTTCTTTGCTGATAGCATCGCCTTCATTTCGTTGTAATTTACCCATTTTTGCATGAATGGGTAAATCGCTCCTCCACCGAGCCTGCTTGTGTTTTCTGCTGTGACACCGAATCCCATTTTCCATCAGTAGCTGTCTGCTGCAAACCTCCATTACTGGTTTTGCGTTGCACGCATCAGAGGCCCGCTGCTCGGAAATGTTGCTTCCTGCTCTGATCTGTGTCTCTGCACGTACGCGGCGGCGGCGGCGTATTGGACGGCTCCGTATCGGACGCGTATCAGACGGCTCCGTATCAGACGCGTATCGGACGGCTCCGTATCGGACGCGTATCGGACGCGTATCGGACGGCTCCGTATCGGACGGCTCCGTATCGGACGGCTCCGTATCGGCTCCGTATCGGACGGCTCCGTATCGGACGCGTATCGGACGGCTCCGTATCGGACGCGTATCGGACGGCTCCGTATCGGACGGCTCCGTATCGGCTCCGTATCGGACGGCTCCGTATCGGACGCGTATCGGACGGCTCCGTATCGGACGCGTATCGGACGGCTCTGTATCGGACGGCTCCGTATCAGACGCGTATCGGACGGCTCCGTATCGGACGGCTCCGTATCGAACGCGTATTGGACGGCTCCGTATCGGACGGCTCCGTATCGGCTCCGTATCGGACGGCTCCGTATCGGCTCCGTATCGGACGGCTCCGTATCGGACGCGTATCGGACGGCTCCGTATCGGACGGCTCCGTATCGGACGGCTCCGTATCGGCTCCGTATCGGACGGCTCCGTATCGGACACGTATCAGACGGCTCCGTATCGGACGGCTCCGTATCGGCTCTGTATCGGACGGCTCCGATGGCTAATGGCGCTGACGCTCGGCAGCTGAAAACCAATCCATCAAGCAGGGGAGAAAAAGTCAGGAGGTGGCGAAGAAAACAAAGGCATCGCTGTACTTCATGCTTTTAAAAAGGCTATTTATCACCACGGGCTGAGCGTCGGGCTGCCCGGCGGTGGAGGGAATCAGACCCAAACCCGTTTATGGGGCTGGACGTGGAGAAACGGACGATCATGGAGTCACACAGGCTGAGCGACCTGCTGCTGGACGCCGCTCAGCCGCACTGAGCAGATTCTGCCTCATTACAGACGCCTATCAAATCAAGCTTTAACAAAGTTTAACTGTGGCTTAGCTTGAAAATGAGGTTTCCCCTAATGCACTGCAAAAACTAAACATTACAACGTGTTTGTTGGTCTAGTTTCCAATGTAATAGTAATAGCTAAGCTATAGCAGCTTGTTTTTAGTCAGCAATTCCTTAAAAGGATCTATTATGCTGTACAGATTAGGATATGTTTATAAAACATGTCCGTTGCATTTTTTGCATAAAATCTATTTTAAGTAATGACATTTTAGCTGTTTTAGCAGCTCTAATTTTAAATTCAAATCAGCTGCTAGCCACACCTCCCAAATCAACGTTTACACTCACAGGTGAAAATGGCTGCAAACAAATGCGCAATATTACAACCAAACATCTTTGAAAAGCAGAAGTGGAGCCTCCTGCACAATCAACATGAATGCAGCAAATGGTTTCAGGACAGTAAGTCAACTGGTTACGGCACAGCGTATCGATGAATCCCGAACGTCTTTGAAACGGCTCGTTTACCAGACATACAAAAGCATCAACTTGTTACCAATTACAGATTCAACTAATGCGTAAAAGTCAACTAGAAAATAGTTTTAATTCAGAAATGAAAGTTCATTAAATTGAATTTATTACTTTTTTCTCATAATATTGTGACTTTGTGCTCATTATTTTGACTTTATTCCCATGCAGCTTTATTCTTGTAATTGTATTTATTTTTTCTTAGCCTGGCTTTAAGGCTCTCTACATAGCTGAGTTCATTTTTCACAAATTCACACTTTTATGTTGAAAATCAAATTTTGAACAAGTAGAAGTTTGTAGAAATGACTAAATGCGGCACTGATATTTTACAGTGTTGGTTTCAGTGAGACCTCAGTTCATTGCATTTCCTAAAAACACACTAACTGAGGTGTGTGTGTGTGTGTGTGTGTGTGTGTGTGTGTGTGTGTGTGTGTGTGTGTGTGTGTGTGTGTGTGTGTGTGTGTGAGGAGACCTTTGAATTATTTAGCCGTGCCGCTCGCTGCACCTTGTTTGGGATCCTCCTTCTCTCTCCCAGGAGGCTTGTGGTGTTTTTCATAAACGCAGTTAAATATTTCCAGTCGCCCTGTGGAAACCTTCCCTGTTTTTATTTATTTATCTTTGCTAACATAAACAGCTCTCATATTCATGCGTTCTGCAGCCGGGATGAGTGGGAGTGAAATGATTCAGTAAAAGCTGCTTCTGACATTGGGATGAAATCTGTTCTCCATGTGGAGTGATGCACAGGACAAGTGAGCAAATGCTTTATTTTCACACATTGTACATCCTGCAGTATAGGCTGCGTTCACACAGACACATGGTGCTAATCCTGCAGTGTGGAGGAGCAAACCGGCTCAGCGCATCACTGGGTCCTTTTCATTCCTCACTCATCTTTAAATACTTTGTGAAAACAGAAATATTAAAGCTGGAGCTGATGTTAAAGGTGACGTTAAAGATGTTTAAGTTGTAGTTGTAGTTTGTGTTGTCGTGGTTTGTGGTGAGGATGAACGCAGAGACCCAGGTTGTGATGAAGATGAATTTAATGAAGATGCTCAAAAACAGTTCAGATCAGGCGGCGCAGCAGAAAGATGAGCACAGAGCTAAATACCGGTAGCAACTGAAAACAAAAGCTGGACCAACACAGGACTTAACAGTTCGACTGTGAGGGTGAGCAGACAAACGATGAATGACTAAACACGGCGAGGATCCGACAAGAGACAACAGGTGGACATAAATACACCGGGAGAGAAATCACAGGAACGAGGGAGACAGTTATCTTATTGAGATAAGTTAATTTCCTGGATGAATTGGCTTAAAATGACTTATAATCACATTAATAAAAAAAAATAAGCATTTAGTTTTATAACTTGTTTCATTTAGAGACAAAGCAGATGGATCCAAAGTGAAGATAAACATTAACATGAAATAAAATAAAAATGTTTAATGAATTAGTTTCTGCTTTACCTTAATTTCTCTTAATATTCTTAAGTTTTCTTTCATGTTTAGGTTGAGCGACTGGTTCAAACGGAAAGAAGAAAATCATATTTAAAGTGTTTATTTGTTCAGCTAGAAGAAGCAAATAAAACATTTTAATCTGAATCTTGCCTGTGTTGTGAATAATTTGGATAATGTTTGAGTTAACATTTTTTAAATTAATAAAAAAACAACTTTTTAATTCTACTTGTAGAGAAATGGAGGTAAACATTTGCTTAGGTCTTGATTTTGCTTCAGCTGTCAATGTGATTTTTTTAAAACCTTTTTTTGAAAATTTCATATTTTTTACCTGAAAAGTGACATTTTCCAGAAGTAAAAAGAAAATCTTATTTTTCTTATGTCCTGAATCTGTTACTTATAAGGCAATGGTTTGAAAAAGTAAAGTAATTTTTATTGAAAGTATTCCTGAAGGTTTCCTTGATGTTCCTGAACTGAAGCTGTTCAGTATTTGTTGTTGGTTCTGTCTGAGTAAAACCAACCAAATCCTTTGAAAACTCTGTTCCCCTCCTGGCCTGTGGGGGCGCTGCACCAAGAACCACTGAAAAAAACAACATGAAAATCTCTGAAGACACTGAGCACAACTTCCTTCTTCACAAAATGCAAACAAAAATAAAGTGGCGTCAGATTTTAGCGATTGTAGGATTTCTTTGTTTGTCTTAGGCTAAAGACCAGAAGTCATTTCTTCTGCTAATGCGTTTATTTTGGTTAAATTTACCCTGAATGCCCTGCGCCACAGTTCATTTCATGCTTTTGGAGGGGTTGGTTCTATTACTTCATTTATAAACACAGTTTGTGGCTACAATAATAATAATTTGGTAATGTTTTTGTACTTCCATTTTGGTTTCTACTGCTTCTAAAAACAGCCTAAGCCCTTCAAAAAAAGCTGTTTCTGGCAATAAGTTATTCTGTTTCTGTGTGTGAAATGTAACGTCACAAGACAGCAGGCACTGCCCCGTTACCTAGCAACCCCAGCAGAGTTCTGCCCCGTTACCTAGCAACCCCAGCAGAGTTCTGCCCCGTTACCTAGCAACCCCAGCAGCGTTCTGCCCCGTTACCTAGCAACCCCAGCAGCGTTCTGCCCCGTTACCTAGCAACTCCAGCAGAGTTCTGCCTCGTTACCTAGCAACTCCAGCAGAGTTCTGCCCCGTTACCTAGCAACCCCAGCAGAGTTCTACCCCGTCACCTAGCAACTCCAGCAGAGTTCTGCCTCGTTACCTAGCAACTCCAGCAGAGTTTTGCCTGTTACCTAGCAACTCCAGCAGAGTTTTGCCTCGTTACCTAGCAACTCCAGCAGAGTTCTGCCCCGTTACCTAGCAACCCCAGCAGAGTTCTGCCTGTTACCTAGCAACCCCAGCAGAGTTCTGCCTGTTACCTAGCAACCCCAGCAGAGTTCTGCCTGGTTCCTAGCAACCCTAGCAGAGTTCTGCCTGTTACCTAGCAACCCAAATGGTGTTCCATAATGTATGCTCAGCTGGTTTCACTGATCTATGTGTTGTTTAGCGGCTGCAGCTGCTGTATTAGGGACAGAGGCTTTAATACGGCTCAATCTGAAAGGATTAGACTAAAATCTCACCATCTAAGAATGATTAAAAAATGTAGTGAAGAATAATAGATCACCTTCCCAGTTACTATCTGGTATTTATGAATCCAGACATATATGAAATTGTTTCTTCTGTCTGTGCACTGAAGTCCTTTAGAGAAATTCAGAATTAAAGTACAAACATAAAAAACACACAAAGTGTAAACAAAGGAAACTCGTTTTCTTTGCAGATAAAGGTTAGATGGAAGAGTTGCAGCAGGAACTTTGATGAGTCTGATGCTGCTTTGTGTGACAAGGTCAGAACCAGGGATGTTTGCAGTTTTCAGTTCATGAAGCTTTGAATGTTTCCCTTCTGATAACCAGGAACAATCCCAACACATTAATTAGCTCTAAGGCCTCAGCGGAAACCAGTTCTCAGATAACAAGGGAATAAAATCTTCATCCAAGTCAAATATTTTCATCCAAACTTTGAAACAAAAATTGTAGTTGCATTTTATATTTACATTTACCACAATTTCTATCCAACTGATAAAATAATAAAATCCTCCTGAAAATCAGTTTTAATGCCATCTTTATTATTCAATAAAGTTATTTAGATTCAGAAGAAACCAAAATTATAAAAGGATCTGCATGCAAATATGTTGATTTATAAGGAGCTACTCTAAAAAAATAACATATATGAGAAAATTATGAGAATAAAATTATATAAGAAAAAATTATACAAAATTTAAAAAAATTCATATTAGAAATAACACAAAAATAAAGTTGTTTGAGAATAAATAAATAAATCAATCACATTTTATTTGTATAGCACATTTCAGCAGCAAGGCATTTCAAAGTACTTTACACAATTTAAAATAAAAATAAAAACAGAAAGATAGAGAGTTGGAAAAAGATTTAAAAAGATTAAAACATTAAAAGTAAAACTAAAAATAAAAACATTCAGCTTATCCATAATCAACTCTAAACAGGTGGGTTTTAATTTGAGATTTAAAGGCTCTCAGTGTTTCAGCTGTTTTACAATTTTCTGGGAGTTTGTTCCAAATTTGTGGTGCATAGAAACTGAAAGCTGCTAAATTGGAAATAATAATACAATAAAGCCTAAATATTACAAAAATAATCACAATATTAGAACTATATCTCATAATTTTATTTATTTTTTCTTTGTATGGCCCTAATAGACAGATTTTTATACATCTTCAAGAAAATATGCATTACAAACAGATGGAGTTTATATAAACAATTTGAATTAAGTTTTTCCATGTAAACCTGGTACAACATTATGAAATGTAAAGCACTGTGATTTTATTTGTGATTAATGAGGCAAAACATTTCCGATAGTTTTTATGGTGAAACGAACGTGAACGTTTCAGAGAACGAAGCTCAGCGCTGTAACGAATCTCACTGAGGACTTAATGAAAACCTCAGAGTTAAAAGGACATTATATGTTTTACGCTCATGAATTAGCTCAAGTCTTTTTCAGCAGCTATGGAAAATTAAACATCCACGGTTTATGTAGTGAGTTTTGGCTTCGTTTGGTGCATAAATAAAGCCGAGGCGGCGCAGAATGAGCTTTAATAGCTTTTCACCATTTGATGTTGAGTTTGAGGCGTTCAGGGAAATCAATTTGGAAACTTCCTCAAATAAAAAGGACTTGGGAGTTAATTGAAGTCCCGCTGGCTGAACATGTGGAGTGTGTTGGTCAGACGTAAACCGGCTGAAGGGGACGAGCTATCAAGCTAACGAGCTAACAAGCTAACGAGCTAACAAGCTAACGAGCTAACGAGCTAACAAGCTAACGAGCTAACGAGCTAACAAGCTAACGAGCTAACAAGCTAACGAGCTATCAAGCTAACGAGCTAACGAGCTAACGAGCTAACAAGCTAACGAGCTATCAAGCTAACGAGCTAACAAGCTAACGAGCTATCAAGCTAACGAGCTAACAAGCTAACGAGCTATCAAGCTAACGAGCTAACAAGCTAACGAGCTAACAAGCTAACGAGCTATCAAGCTAACGAGCTAACAAGCTAACAAGCTAACGAGCTAACGAGCTAACGAGCTAACAAGCTAACGAGCTAACAAGCTAACGAGCTAACAAGCTAACCTCACCATAGTTTCTAATTAGTGTCAGACGCCGTCATGGACTGATTAAACGCCATGTTCACACCAAAGCGCCTGCTGTCATTTGGTTTCACTCTTTGGTAAAACGGAGCGCCGTGTTTTTCACATCCCAGCAGGAACATATTCCTGATCTGACATTTTTATTACGTCTCCTGATAAAAATGGTCCAACCAGAGCAGGAGAAACTCTGACCTGCAGCATTTTTACGTTACAGAAGCGTCGACGTTTTCATCTGTTAGTCAGATGGTTGGGTTGTGTTCGGTGTGTGTGTGAGAGGGTTGGGTGTGTGTGTGTGTGTGTGTGTGTGTGTGTGTGTGTGTGTGTGTGTGTGTGAGAGGGTTCAGTGTGTGTGTGTCTGTGTGTGTGTGTGTGAGAGGGTTGGGTGTGTGTGTGTGTGTGTGTGTGTGTGTGATTCT